>CABHPP010124930.1:0-11871 GCA_902168425.1 Peromyscus attwateri | reverse complement strand
GAGAGGAGCTTGATGGAGGAGAGGAAAAACATAGAACTTGTGTATGAAGTTCCTAAACATTTTGTGATAAAAAAATTACTAAAGGGATCTTTTCTGTAGATAAAAGAATCCCACCAGACTTCCTGCCAGAAGCCAGGCAGCAACAAGACAATGGGCTAGGGTGAAAGCAAAGGAGGATTTTAGCTGGCTTATCCAAGATAGAGATGGAATGGGGTCTTTCTCAAAAGCAGAACGTGTAGACAGCCACTGCAATGGGAATCCTAATGGAAATTTCTCAAAGGACAGAGATAAAAAATGCTGTACACAATCGATGACTGCCGAGAGATAGAGTCATCTTTCTCTAGAGATGATTCCCCAGATAACACTAACCCTCTTTTAAAAAACTAATAACAAAGATATCTTAAAAGGAGAAAGGACTAGCAAAGACTCCATGCTGGTCAATAATCAAATGGAAGATTAGTAGGCCGTATTACCATTAGACAAGACCCATTTCAAATCAAGAAAAATAAGGGTCATTTCTTACAGATAAATGGTTCAGTGCTATAATATGGCAGCATAAATTAATATGCAGCTTATTAAAGGTAATGGATTTCATGTATGGTACAGAAACTGACCAAAATGAAGAGATAGCCAAATCCCAAAATATACTTACAGACTTTGTCAACTCTAAGAGGAATTGATCAAAAATAGCAAATAAAGGGGGTTTGAGAAATTTTCAGGTAAAAATAACAGTAATGTTAAACAACACCACAGACGTAAGAAACAGAATGTACATAAAGATGATATTCAGCAGTCCACATCCAGATCCATAATAAAAATGCTTGATTTACTAAGATGACAAGATCTGGCTCCAACGGACTTAAATTAGAAATCAATAACAGAGAAGTGATCGGAAATAAATCCTCTTGCTGGTAAGAAACTGAACAGTATCATTTTATTAAAACTAAGTAACAATTCTTAAGGGTCTTAATAAATTATTTTATATTAAAGGAACAATAATATGTATATATATATATCAAATATGTATGAATGCATGTGTAAGAAGAGGATTTTAGATAAATAATTGTATTTTTCTTAAGAGATCCCCCCCACCTAATACTAGTGGATTCCCCACTCCAAATGAGAGGACGGGATTCACAAGCAGAGCATCAGAGAGCAGCAATGCAATAGAAAGCAGAAAAGCAAAATAAGCGAGATGAAACCAGAAGATGATCATTTGAACGTTCAAATGGAGTTCATAGTTTTCCACATTGCATCGTGAAGGAAAAAAAAAAAAAGTAACACAACATACCTGATCAGATCGTTTAAGCAGTACAAATGTCGTAAACCAAGAATGTTGACCAGTTTACGCAAATAATTTTAAATGGTTAAGTAAAATTTATCAAATTTGAAAGCCATTAAAATTGTCTCAAAAATAATAAAAATCTGAATATCTCTTCCCTGTCTGTACTGACACCCTTACCCTGTTCCATGCTTGGGTAGCGGGCAAGTGCTACCACCCCCAGGGACTGCACATTCTCCAGCTGAGTTTGCGGTTGGCTTCCTGTGGACTTGTTTGAGCTACTGCTATGGTTTACCGTGTTTTCTTCCTTTTGAATTGTAGCTTAACACAGGGTGCCTCTCTTCTGAGCACAATCTTTTTATTTTGTTTTACATCCCTGCTACAGTTTCCCTTCTGTCTTCTCCTCCCAATCCCTCTGCTCTTCCCACCCGCCCCACCCCCACCTCCACCCACCCCCACTTCCCAGCCCCCTATCCACTCCTCCTCTGTTTCTGTTCAGGAAATGGCAGGTTTCCCATGTATACCAGCAAAACATGGCATATCAAGTTGCCATATGACTAACCATTTCTCCTTGTATTAAGGCTGGGAAAGGTGACCCAGTATGAGGAATAGGGTCCTAAAAGCTAGTAAAAGATCCAGAGACAACCCCTGCTCTCACTGTTAGGAGTCCCACAAGAGGACTAAGCTATACAACTGTAACACATGTTCAGGGTGCCTAGGTCAGTTCCATGCAGGCTCCCTAGTTGGCAGTTCAGACTCTGTGAGCCTCTATAAGCCCAGGTTAGTTGATTCTGTGCATTTTCTTGTGATGTCCTTGACCCCTCTGGCTCCTACAATCTTTTCTCCCCATCTTCTGCAGGATTCCTTCAGCTCTACCTAATGTTTGGCTCTGGGTCTGCATCTGTTTCCATCAGTTGCTGGATGAAGCCTCTCTGATGACAATTGGGCTAGGCACCAACCTATGAGTACAGCAGAGTATCACTGGGCATTATTACACTGACATTTTATTTTTCCTCCTATAGTGTTCGGTCCTGTCCTAGGTCTCTGGGTCATCCAGCCTGTGGGTCCTGGTGCTCCAGGCAGTGTCAGTGGTGAGCTTACTCTCCTGGCATGGGTTTTAGGCTAGACCAGTCATTGGCTGGCCACTCCCTCAATTTCCCTTTTTTTTTATGATCCAACAATCCCCAGATGCTGATGTCACACCTAGTTAAATAACTTCTTTGCTGCTCTTGATGGTTTAGGATCTGACAGAGAGGTACACCAGTGCAATATAATACCATAAGCAAATTCCTGAGTCATATTGAAAAAGAAAAGGGTAACCCACAGTATAGATAAGAATGTAGAACTGCTGTGAATTATATAAAAGCTTTCACACAGTAAGTGCCCACAAACAACAACCATAGGTACTTGTATAGTTACTCTATAATGTTCAGATAGGAAATCATGTGCATCTTTTTTTGTGGTTCTTTCTAGGCCATGAGCTGTGTCAAGATGAAGCTGAGTATCTCCTTTGCATTCACTGACTGTCGGAAACTTATCAAAGTGGATGATAAACACGAACTTCTTACTTTCTATGAGAAACTCATGGCCACAGTAGTAGCTACTGATGCTCTGGGTGAAGAGTGGAAGGGTTACACGGTCCAAATTAGTGGTGTCAAATGACCAACAAGATTTTCCTCTGAAGCAAGGTGTCTTGACACATGGCAGTGTTTGCCTGCTGTTGAGTAAGGGATATTCTTTTTATAGCCTAACTGGAGAGAAGAAATACAAGTCTGTTTGCAGATGCCTTGTGGGTGCCAATCTGAGTTTTCTCAATTTAGTTACTGTTGAGAGAGACAGAGAGAGAGAGAGAGAGACAGAGAGAGAGAGAGAGAGAGAGAGAGAGAGAGAGAGAGAGAGAGAGATAGACAGACAGATTTCTCTGGATTGGCAGATAGTACTGTGCCTTGGTGGTTGGGACCCCAAAGAGCTACCGAAATCCAAAAGCTTTTCAATCTTAAAAGAAGGTGATGTCCATAATATGTTGTCAAAAAGCCCTTAAACAAAGAAGGTAAGAAGCCCAGGACTAAAAACATCCAAGATTCTGTGTCTTGCTACTGCATATATCTTGTAACACAAACACTGGCATATTTCTGTGAAGAAATAATGCACTAAGAAAAATGAAAAGGACACTGTAAATTATGTGAACTTTTGGCCAAGAGAATGAAGGAAGCCAAAGAAAAGTGCCAGGAACACATTGCCAAGAGACGTCAGCTGTCTTTGCTAAGAGCTTCTACTTGGAAGTCTGAGCCCACTTAAAAATAAATGATCAGATCTTGCAGGGTGAGGGTGGGGGGAGAAAAACATGTGCTTTGTAGTATTGAGAGTAAAGTGCTTTTAGCCTTCTGCAGACTGGATCTTATACACTGTTTTTTCAATGCCTTAATATGGCAAAAATCACAAAAGACATTATTACCCAAACCCAATTGCTAAAATAAAATAGTTAAGGAAAGCTATGTGAGAATCTGAAAGAGTTGGGAGATTTGCAAAACTCAAGTATTATCAAGTAGTAATCAAAAGCAAGAAAAATATTCATAACACTACTCAAAAGCGAAGCATATTATTAAGCTGAAGACATTATGAGACTTGATGAGCTAACTCTGTTTCAGATGGACTGGAGTCTTTTGAAAAAGATAAAAGTCCCAACCTTCTTCATTACAAGACAGAACAAGTTCAGATTCTTCCCATTCATGTTCTTGAAGTTTAATTCTTTCTGGCTTTTGTTCCACTTTTCCTGAACATTTCTTTCACACTGAGTAAAACAAATAGGAACAACTCCACAATTTTTAAACAAAGGAGTACATGCAAGAAAATAATGGTTCTAAAAAACCAAAGAATCAAATGGTGTGATGTGATCTCAACATTCCAAGGGCACTGTTGGGAGCAAAGGTAACTGGTGCAGGACTTATGCCTCATTTGCTGAGGATTTTGATATATAGGCTTTAGTGGTAAGTGACAGGATTATACATGGTGAAGAATTCTTGGGAATAAGCATACATTTTAGTGCTCGATCTAATTTTAGTTGACATATAATGATACAATTACAAGAAATATTTTATGTTGGTCACCAGGAAGACTGTGATGAGATGAGAATGGAAATCTATAAACTCAATTACTGTAATATAACACCATTGTTAACACCAGAGAACCTGAAAATCTCTAAAGACACAAGAAACACAGAGAGAGCTTTTTATGTCATGCTAGGTGACTGCTCCTCTTCTGCCTTGTATAGTAGGAAAGCTGCTCTTTTCTGAAAATAAAACACAATTTAATAGCTACAGTGATGAGAAATCGCCAAATGAATCAATTGTACTCTACAGATTACATTCTGTCTTTTTACCAGAATGTCCATTTCCACAGAAAACTGAACTGATACTTTGAGTGTTAAGTCATAACCTAAATGAATATGGAAACCTTTTGTCACCCTCATATAAGATCCTGCATTACTTTTCTAGGGATGGTAAAGTTAAATATTCCAAACTGGGCAGGGTAAAATTGGAAGCACTTATTGTCTCCTAGTTTTGTAAGTACTTGAATTCTGAAGTCCAGATATCAGCCATGCCTGGGTCACCTGAAGTCTTTCTCTCCCTTTTCAGGTCTGCCTTTGATGCATCACGAGAGACCTTGACATTTCTGAGATCCAGCTGCAGAACTTTAGCTTCTGCATCTTGACAAAAGCTGTTTTCCTGTGTACTGCAATCCTATGTTTCTTTGTCTCATGAGAACACAGACCACATTGGATTGCCCCAGTGATTTCATCTTAACTTGATCACATCTACATATAGCTCATTCCGCAATAAGCTTCCATTGTGAGGTTCAAGGTTTTGAATATCAGCTTCTCTAATGAGGGAGTCAGGGAGGATTCTGTTCAACCTGTGATTTGGGGTGACTATTGTCATAGCAAACATTTTATGAACATCCTCAGCAACTCCTGCAGTTGGCATAGCTGTTGTTTGCCACAAGACAGCTGTAATTACTTGTTCATCTTTCTGTCTTTAGTGTGCAGCATCCTGAAAGCTAAAGAATTCAGGAGGCTATGCAAGTGTGAGTCCTACACTTGGAAAATACTCTGGAGTCTAAATAGGATGGCATTGTGTTTCTTTGATTAAATTTCTCCTTATTTTATACCAGGTACATTTTTTATTAGTTCATATTACATGTTTAGCAGGATGCCCTGCGTACAGTAAACTTCCTGTATCCCAATTGTATGCTAGATACATGACTCCATGCTGACTGATGCCTCAGTTACTCAGCCTACACCAACTTTTCCTATTTCAGACTTTGCTTGGCTTCTATTGTCAGTGACCACATCTCAGTATCTAGGCAGGGCAGGAGGTGAGACTAAGATGTGAAGGCAAAGGAAATGCTTTCCCAAGATAACTAGTAAAAATAAATAGCATAAAACAAAACAAAGTCTCTTCCTGGATGTCTTTTGAAGAAACCATGTTTCTCTATAAAGTTAAATGCATTTCCTGTACTCCTATAATGTTCTGAGGGGGCACACCTCTGTGGTACTGTAAGTGATAAAAATCAGCATAAAAACTAAAAGGAGACATTGGAAAAATCAAGTAATTCAACAGGATAGATAAAAACTAAGGTTTCACAAGGTAACATCTCTCAGTGAACATTTAAAATCCAGGAGATAAAAGATGTTCTAGTACAAAATCATGAAGATATCAGAATCAGTGTTACAGTTAGAAAACCATAGAGGAACACAGGGCAGTGATGATTCTAGTGAAGGGCAAAGAGAATGTGGATATGCTGCTGATGCTGCTGCTGCTGCTGCTGCTGCTGCTGCTGCTGCTGATGCTGCTGATGCTGCTGCTGCTGCTGCTGATGCTGCTGATGCTGATGCTTGGTACTGGGTTGTAGTTATGTCATATGCTATACAGAGAGTTCCTAGCAGGCCTCCAAGTCTCCTGGGTGGGATCTGAGTTTACATAGATACCGTGTAGTAGGGATTTGATTTCAATCTGAGCTTCAGTGACAAATAGGGTGAGACAACAGTGATAGTGAGAATGAACCATAATCGGCAGGATTTGGAGCAATATGCCAGGTGGTGCCATTAGATGACAGTGTCTGTGTGTGTGCAGGAATGTGTGCATGTGTGACTCCTTCAACAAGAAAGGAATATCATTAAACTGGTTCTGCCCATCATTTCCCATGTTTGTCCTAGTTACAAGGCCTTGTATGTCTGTAGTGTGTGTGTGTGTGTGTGTGTGTGTGTGTGTGTATGTAATATGTAGTGTATAGTTTATTGTGAACATATTCTGAGTTGACAACAAAAACAAAAAGCTGTTGATATAATTGAATTCCATTAGCTGCAAACTATACAGAATTAAAACTAATATGATTAAACCAAGCAATAACACTGTAAATGTGTATTTGCCTTTGGAAATGTTTCAACTTTAAAATAAAGTAACACATTTGAAAATAGTTGTCAACTCTAACATCAAAATTAATTGCCTAATGCTTCTATAAAAATACCAAATCATATAACTAGCATACTCAAGGATTACTGTGGAAAAATAGCATAGCATCTTCAAGTTTATTGAGATCTAGCATTGACTAACACAAGCTCATTTCCCCACACCGTGTACTTTAATAACGTTTGTAGATTTTTTCCCTGTAAAGAGATAATTCTCCAAGAATTCTCCACCTGAAATTCAAACTAATTCAAGTATATGTATTATTGATTTTGAAAAATTAGCTGTCATGTTGTGATGGCAGCTTAACACTTAGCCACCGGGTTTGGTTTGAACTTGGTACAGGGATGACATTCAAGAGATGTACTGGGAAACTGCAGAGGATTGAAGGATAGCTGTCCCCCATAGTCTCTGGCATTTGAATTCTTGGTTCCCAGGTAGTGGCCCAATCTGGGGAGGCTTTGGATGTGTGGCCTTGCTGGAGAAAGTGTGTCACTGAGGGGTGGGCTTTGAGAACTTAAAGACTTGTGCTGTTTTCTCTTTTTACTTCCTGCTTGAAGTTTAAGATGTGAGCTCTCAGCTTCCAGCTTCAGCCACCATGTCTTCTGCCTTCTTCCATGTTGTCCCTGCCATTATGGATTCTCCCTCGAGAATCATAAGCCCAGATAAAGTCTTCCTTCTCTAGGTTACCTTGGTCATTGTGTTTTATCACAGCAACAGCAACTAACACAGAAACTCTACTACACAACAAACACTCAGAGTTGGTACTTTTGGAAATCTCTTCCGGCACCATGGTTCTCTTTGTGTCTGGAAGTATCCCTTGTCCTTCACTCTCTGGATGATTCAGGTTACAGGGCTGTGTACAAAACTGAAGTTTATTCAAATTTCCAGAGTGCTACTCCAAGTTGAGTCTAGCACAAGGTAAGGCACACTGTTTTTGTTTCTGTACTAGTGGCCATCCTGGGACAAGCACAGTTGGCTTCTTTACCTGCCTGAACCTCTATCAAAAGTCACATAATGTTGGTTCTCTTTTTGAAATTCTCCATGAATTCTGCATCTTGTAATCATTTGGAAGAAAAATCTGCAGTTTCTTGCTTTATATTCTACGTGTGAATAGCCAGTAGCTATTCTGTGTCATTATCATTAGAAAATTAATCTTATTGGGCTATTGTTATAAATGGAACAAATTCATCAGAGGAAAGATAGGATGCGCATTTAAGAGTGTTCTTTGTCTGTTCATAGAAACCATCTAAAACATCATTTTTTTGCTTCCTCCTCTCCCATTCCCTTGTCCCTGCCTTCCTCCTTCCCTTCTCTCTGCATCACGACCTGTTCTATAACACAATAAAAACAAATACCACAAAGCTCTTTCTGAAGAGCAAAATTGCACTGTGACCCCGAAGTTTCAAAGGATCACAAGCTTTCACGTAGTGGTTTCAGCTCTAGAAACCACACATCTTAAAATGCTAGAGCAGCTATCACAAATTGCCAAGGGGATCTGACTGTATACACATTTTATTTTCTCATGCTTTTTGAAGGTTAGAAATATAAGATGAAAATATTAGAAATTCTGATTTCTTCAACACATCAATTTTATTAATTTATTGTCTTATGCTCTTAACATAATTTTCTTATTTTTTGAGAATTTTGTATATGCAGACAGTGTATTTTGATCTTATTCACCCACAGACTTTCCCCTAACTCCTTCTATATCCACTCTTACACCCCATCTCCTCCCAAATTCATGTCTTTTTTTTTTTTTTTTTTTTTTTTTTGTAACTCACCATGTCCAATTTGTATACCTGAATACTCATGGATGTAGGATGATCCATTGGAGTGTGTCAAAGCTACCTGTATTCAGGGTATATATATGTAAAATTATCATTGCTCTCGAGGGACTGTTCACGTAATCAGGGCAAAGCAACCCTTTTAGTCTCTTCTGATGAGATATAGTTTGAAGTCTATTTTGTCAGATACTAGAATAGCCATGCCTGTTCGATTCCTGGTTCCATATGCGTGGAGTCCTTTTCTTTCCTCTCAGCCTTAGATAGTGTTTGTCTTTGATGGGAAGGTGTGTCTCTTGGAGAAAGCAAAGAGAAGCATTCTGTAATCTAACTACTTAGGCTGGGTCTCCCCCCCCCCCCCGCCATTTTGTTGGTTTCTTTTTCTTCTCTTCTCTTCTCTTCTCTTCTCTTCTCTTCTCTTCTCTTCTCTTCCTCTTCTTCCTCTTCCTCTTCCTCTTCCTCTGCTCCCCTCTCTCTCTTTTTCTTTTTTTTTTAGACAGGGTTTCTTTGTGTTGCCTTGTCTGTCCTGGATCTCACTCTGGCTGGCCTTGAACTCAGAGATCTGCCTGCCTCTGTCCCCTGAGTGCTGGGATTAAAGGCATGCATCACTACTGCCTGGTTTTGCTGGACTTTTAATGTTTAGGAATTTCTTAATCCTTTTTCTTTGTTTGTTTAATGAGTGTCCTAGCATCATTTATTTTTTTCTCTCTGTACTCTTTTGAGTATGTTTAGTGGGTAGCTGTTCCAGCTTTGACCTGGAGGTACTACCCCCATTGAGGCTTCTGGTAACTGTCACACCTATGAGGTGGGGCCGAGACAGGAGTGCTTAAGACACCAGATCCGGATGTGCTGGCTCCCTTAGTTCCTGGCTCCTGGGTGCTGGAGGTAGACTGAGCGGAGCTCTCCAGGGAACACCACTGGACTGCACTACACCTTTCCTGGACCCTGTAACCAATCCCTTTATTTGTAAGTTACCCCACAAAATAAACCTCCCTTTTAACTATGTGGAGTTGCCTAAATACTTCCACCAATAAGTTTGTTTTTCTTTCTCTTCAGACCTAAGTATTTCTTCTAGTATTCTTTGTAGGGATGGCTTGGTGGTCTCTTTAGACTGATTTTATCATGGTGATTTTTTCTTTCACCTTCAATTATGACAGATAGTTGTGTTGGATATATTAGATTATGTTGGTAATTATGACTTTTTAGTGTTAGAAAGATGTCAATAGCAGGAGGTTCAGTCTCTTATGGTAACTTCCTGGATAGAAAAGGTTTGTTGTATTGATCAGGTCAATTTAAGGACTGGAGAAGTAGCTGATGGAAAAGAAGTAGAAGTAATTATAAAACATTTCTTTTTTTTAAATTTTATTTTACAATACCATTCAGTTCCACATATCAGCCACGGATTCCCTTGTTCTCCCCCCTCCCGCCCCCCCAGCCCACTCCCCATTCCCACCCCCTCCAGGGCAAAGCCTCCCCCGAGGACTGAGATCAACCTGATAGACTCAGTCCAGGCAGGGCCAGTCCCCTCCTCCCAGGCCGAGGCAAGCGACCCTGCATAGGCCCCAGGTTTCAAACAGCCAACTCATGCAATGAGCACAGGACCAGGTCCCACTGCCTGGATACCTCCCAAACAGTTCAAGGCAATCAACTGTCTCACCCATTCAGAGGGCCTGATCCAGTTGGGGGCCCCTTGGCCATTGGTTCATAGTTCATGTGTTTCCATTCATTTGGCTATTTGTCCCTGTGCTTTATCCAACCCTGGTCTCAACAATTCTCGCTCATATAGACCCTCTTCTTTCTTGCCAATTGGACTCCCGGAGTTCCGCCCAGGGCCTAGCCATGGATCTCTGCTTCCAGATCCCTCAGTCATTGGATGGGGTTTCTAGCACGATAATTAGGATGTTTAGCCATCCCCTCACCAGAGTGGGTCAGTTTGAGCTGTCTCTCGACCATTGCCAGCAGTCCACTGTGGGGGTATCCTTGTGGATTTCTGTGGGCCTCTCTAACACCTTGCCTCTTCCTATTCTCATGTGGTCCTCATTCATCATGGTCTCCTATTCCTTGTTCTCCCTCTCTGTTGTTGATCCATCTGGGGTCTCCCGCTCCCCCAAGCTCTCTTTCCCTCGACCCTTGCCCACAAGGTAGAAAGACAAAAGCATGCTCATTAGACTATCACTGGACTTGACTTGGCTAGATGTTCTACAAGTTTTGAGAGACCATAAATGACAGCCAAGACTATTATACCCAGCAAAACTATCAACCACAATTGACAGAGAATGAAAAACATTTCATGATAAAATTAAATTTAAGCAATGTCTGTCCATCAATCTAACTCTGCATAAGGCAATAGAATGAAAACTAGAGTCTGAAGAGAAGCTTACACATAGGAGGACACAAGCAATTAATAATCCCAGAACAGTAAATCAAATACGAGGGAAAACTCACACCACAACAACAAAATAATAGGAATCAATAAACACTGCTAGTTCTAATAAATAACTCTCATTGTTCATGGTCTCAATCAATCCAACTTAGAAAACATAGACTAACAAATTATATTAGGAAAGTAGAAAAAAAAAGCATTTCTATTTCCTTTGTTTCCAAAACTGACCAATGACTTGTTCTGACATGGTCTCTAATTTTCATTCATTTATTCTTTTGTGGAGACATAAATGCACGCACACATGCACAGGTGCATGCACATGAAAACACATATGTGTACGTACACACATGAAACACATGCACACACATAGATACACAAGCATACACATACACTTGCACACAACAGACACACTTGCACTCACACACGTGATTGATCAGAATCCACACAGTGTCCTCTCTTATCCACCCCTCCCTCCCCCACCAAATCCCTTCTTCACAAATTCCCTCATACTTTCATGTCTTTTCTATTTTTGTTACCCACAGTTGTTATTTGTTTTAGTGCCTCGTTATACCAGTGGCATACCATTGGTAAATGGTGCCCTACTCCCTGAAATCTTTCATGGTGGGTGGAGTAGAGTCTGCACCCATCAGCATTCCAACATACAATATTATATATTTGATCATAATAACATTGAGATTGTCTTAGTTAGGGTTTCTAGTGCTGCAACAAAACACGATGACCAAAAGGCAGGTTGAGGAGGAAAGAGTTAATTTGCCTTACACTTCAGCTGTTCATCACTGAAGGGAGAAAGGACAGGAACTCAAACAGGGCAGGATCTTGGAGGCAAGCAGCTGATGTAGAGGCCATGGAGGTGAGATATGCTTACTGGCTTGCTTGTAGTTTCAGAGATTCAGTCCATTATTATCATGATGGGAGCATGGTGGCCTGCAGGCAAAC
>CABHPP010124929.1:6248-22822 GCA_902168425.1 Peromyscus attwateri | reverse complement strand
CACACACACACACACACACACACACACACACACACACACACACACACCATACTCAAGCACGAAAAATGTAAGAAATGGCCAGTAACATCTGATTCAGTTCTGGACTTAAAATGAAAAAAGTCATTCAACGGAAAAAAAAATAAGTGATTTCCTGCTCATTAGTTAGTCTGAAAGCACTCTGTTCTTTAAAATTCAAAGATCTATTATTCTTTAAACACCAGATAAGTTCTATCATGTAACTAATCTGCTTTCTAAGAATTATCTGTCTGCCAGCAGCGTGAACTCCAAAAACAAAACAACTGAGGATAGTTAGTTTAAAATTCTACCCAGAAAATAGATGAGTTGAATTTTCTCAAATGCATTAAAAGACATCAACTGAGATTCCAATAATTTTGGTAAATGGTAATTCAAGGCAGAGCTTTCTGGTTTGAAACACTGAAGGCAAACCATTATTAGAACAAACTTCCAGACAGAATGCTAACCACTAGAGAAGAATATTTTATGGTTAAAATAATGTATTATAACAATTTGCATGTTAATTGCAAGTAATTCTTACAGATGTGTTCAAATGGTTCCTAAGGACTTGCACTAGGCTTGGAGTAAGAGACCGCATTTCAATGCAATATAATAGAGGTGATTGAGTGTGGCGCTTTTCTATTTGTTTTTTCTTATTGAATGAAGCAGAGGCTTGGAATCTGTAATGACAGATGATAGAAGATGAGATTTGAATGCTTTTTATTTGCCAGGCACTAGGGTAAGGGTTTTATAGATAACATAAATTTCATTTTTACAACAGCCTTATCATTGGCTCATTATAGTCTTCTATTCTCCAGATAACTGTGACCAACCTTGAGAGGTTGTCTAAGGTCACATCATGCAACATCAGGAGAAATAAAAACATAAAAGTACCCATTTTGATGAATGTGGAGCTCATCTACAGCTCATCGAGAAATATGTCATCTACAGGGAGGGTACCAGAAAATGCTTTTCAGAATAATTCTTTGCCAGCTTATTCTGGGTGTGGTGACATGCAGTCACCTAACAACCAGAGGCTAAGGCAAGAGGATCACCATAAGTCTGAGCTAGCCTGTTCTATAAAGTAAGTGCCAGGCCATCCAGACCTCCAGTGAGACCTTGTCTCCAAAAACCAAAAAATAACAAAACATCCTAGCTCACTATTCCTTTAGATAATGATTTAGAAATATTACTCATTTTAATACCATTTGATTGACTTCAATTATCTTCTAACTTTTCATTATGGAAAATATCAAGCAAATTGTAAAAAAGAAAGAATAGTTTAAGAACTGCTGATGTTATCAATACTAGAATCATTTGTTAACATATACCATTCTTATACTATTACTTTTTATTTCTCTACACATATGCATAGTAAGCTACAGATAGATATAGCTGTATAAATACTTAAGGTTGTGTTTTATCTTTCAAAAGTCTCTGCACTAATGCTTCAGCAGATATCTCATAAAAGTGAAGGCAGGAGGATCCTGAGTTTGAAGCCAGCCTGGGCTACATAGAAATTTTCAGTCTAAGTTTAATAGCAAGACACTGTCTCAAACAAATCAAAAGACAATAAACAGGGGGTGGGAGGCTTCCTAGATAACCTTAATATCATTACTATACAGAATAAAATTAACTCAATAATGTCACAAATATTATATATTGTCCAAGAATATCTTTTTAATTTGGATTTTAAGATTTATTTTTATCTTATGTATATGGGCATTTTGCCTGGATGCATGCTGTGCACCAAGCACATGCTGTACCCTTGAAGGCTAGAAGCTGGCATCAGATCCCCTGGAACTGGAATTACAGGTGGTTGTGAGCTGCCACGTGGGTGCTGGGAATTGAACTTGGATCCTCTGGAAGAACAGCCAGTGATCTTAACCACTGAGCCGTCTCTCCAGACTCTATTAATTAGTTTTTTTTTTGTTTTGTTTTGTTTTTAAGGAGCAGGACAGATGGCTCAGAGGTTAAGAACACATATCTTTCTTGTAGAGGACCAGAATTTGGTTCCCAGCACCCACATCAGGTGGTTCACAACCACCTGTAACTCCAGCTCCAGGGAGCCAATGCCCCCTTCTGGCCTCTGTGGGCACTGCACTCATTCTTACACATACCCTCACAGAGACGCATGTATGTACACATAATTAAAATAAAATAAATCTTAAAATGATTTTTTTAAATGTTCTTTTCAGAGAAGATCTGGTTAATGTCAGGACACTGCTATTGGCTCTCTCTCTTTAGTCTCCTATTGTATGCCAATCTGTTTACTTTATGACACTGGATTTCTGAAGAGTCTGGAAAAGCTATAATAATAGACATCCAATAAACCTAATTAGTCTTTAGGATTTTATTTGTGATGATCAACTATATAGAAGTTAGTAATGAAGAGGCTAAGTACAAATAATTACATTACAGCCATAAAGGAATAGATATAGAATACTAATTAAACAATAGTGAACAACGATTTTATATATATATGTAGTTCCTAAGGCATGGCCCAAGCATTCTTTCCAGCTTTTTCATGGTGGTCTTCAAAGCTAAAACTATTTTCATAGTGAGTTTAAGTTGTTATTTGCCTTCTTGACTCTTATTCCCTCATACACAAACAATGAGAACTATCTGCCATAGGATGTTATCATCATTTTAATGGCTAGTAGTATGCATCCTTGCATATTCCTGTGTCTGTGTGTGCATTTGCATGCATGCATGCATGCGTGTGCGTTTGTGCGTGCGTGTGTGCATGGGTGCGTGGGTGTGTGTGTGTGTGTGTGTGTGTGTGTATGTTTATAAGAGCCTGGTAGATTCCAACAAAGAGATCAGAGTGCCTGAATTTCACTGTGCAGGAAAAGTAGAATAGCAATAGATAAAGAAGTAGAGGTGGTAATGCCACAAAGGTTCCTGTGAACCACTGTAAGGATTTAATATGAGTAAAATCTGGGGTCACTGCAGCACTCTGACCCAAAGTAACATTACCTTATTTACATACTGAAGAGTGCTCCAAAGAGCTCTACAGAGAATATACTCCAAAGGACTTAGGTAGGAACTGGGAGACCACACAGCCAGTTTGAGGCATGGCAGGTGATGGAGGTTGGGGCAGGGTGGTTGGAGACGTCATTGGACTCTGTGCTACATTTTGAAAGTAGAAACCACATAATTAGACTGGATGTGGGTTGTGAGACAGGAATGGAAGCAAGGGTGGCTCCTTGAGGTTGAAAGGAGGAACCATTAGAAGAAAGTTAAGATTTATTTTTATCAATAATATCTTATAAGCAAGTTTTAAACCTACTTAGTACTAAATAGTTGTAGTTTAACAAAAGTTGTATGTTTTTTCTTTATCATTGTTGTTGTTATTTTGTATTGTTGGGGATGGAACCAGAGTAGAAGAATCTCTACCACTCTTGCTCTCCCTCTAAGTTAAGCTAGTCTTGAATTTAGAATCCTTTTGCCTTAGCAAGAGCTGGAATTGTAACCCTGCACCGCTAGCATCCTTTGCAAATGTAAGGTGCTGGGCATTGTGGAATGTGCCTGTAATCAAAGCCCTGGAGAGGCAGAAGCAGAATGATCAATCAATAATCCAAGGCCAGCCTGGGCTATATGAGATACTGTCTAAAAAATAATAATGTATCTACCTGCCTACTTACATGCCTATCAAACAATATTAGATTAAACCACATGTTTATAAAGCAAAATATCCCCAGAAAAGTTTGAAAACAGCTTAGTAATGCCTTCAATTTAGAACAAAACATACAGAATTATATGTAGCTGAAGTTATCCTGTTCCTGCCCAGCTCCCATGGTCCTCAGACCCAAGTAAACACAAAGAGACTTATATTATTTACAAACTGTATGGCCTAATGTCTCAGGCTTCTTGCTAGCTGTTCTTATATCTTAAATTGACCCATTTCTATTAATCTATAAGTTGCCACGTGGCTGGTGGCTTACTGGTATCTTAACATGTTGCTTCTCATCACGGCGGCTGGCAGCGTCTCCCTGCCTCAGCCTTCCACTTCCCAGAATTCTCCTCCCTCTTTGTCCCGCCTATACTTCCTGCCTGGCTACTGGCCAATCAGTGTTTTATTTATCAATCAATCATCCATAGCAATTATATTAATATATTAAGGATTATATTAAAATAGTATAATTAATATATCAATTATATGATACATATTATATTACTATGTTACATATCAATAGCATAATCAATATATTATAAAATAAATATTATTATAATTAATAATATATTATTATCTTAGGATAGCAATTGGATAATTGGAGCCTTTTGATTCTGTCATGAGAAATTATTAATCAAATCTAATGCTGCCAGTATAGACAAGTATTATTTATATGCCAGTATCTTCCTATAGAATTAAAGAACTGAAACAGAGACCAGGAAAGGAGTGCTGCTCACTGGCTTGCTCAGCTTGCTTTCTTAAACAATTCAGGACCATGTGCCCAGGGTCCGTACTGCCCATAGGAGGCTAAGTCCTCCCACATCAATCATTAATCAAGAAAATACTTCCCAGATATACCTAGAGACAGAGTGTAGGCAATCTTCAACTGAGGTTCTATCTTTCCAGGTGACTATGGTTTGTGTCACACGAACAAAAACTAAACAACTTTGTTAGACCACAAATACCCTTTTTCAAGTGAAGTTAGGCTTTTCAAATGGTTAAGAGGAGTCTTTTCTTCCTGAAGTTTCTGGTAATAAGGAAATCTGAGACCAAGGAATGGTAAGAATCCACTAGCTTGTTTAGAAAAAAAAAGGAAGAATATAAGGAATTAATAATAACATATTTCAATAGGCTGTTCTCCAGCCCCATCTCCAGCACTTGGCCCTCTGGCTCCCATCATAACCAACTTCCATCCCCACATGGAGCATCCTCCAAACACATTGCGGTTGTGTTTTAGCCAGTACACAGAGTAAACAACTGATAGGCAAGAAGCTGGGGAAAAGCTCAAGCTGATCCAGAAAGTGAGCTCAGGAGTGATTCAGGAAGATTTGGGGTCCAGATTCATGGTCAAAAAAGAACCAGCTAAGGTGCATTGTAAAACGCTTTCTCACCATGGGTGGTTCAGGAAGACTTGGGGTCCGGATTCACGGTCGAGAAAGAACTAACTAAGGCACATTGTATTGCTTTCTCACCGTGGGGAGGAAAATACCCAGAAGAGATCATAATCATGCTATGAGAGTTCATGAAATTTTAAAGGACTAAAAAGAAATAGAAATCATATTCCCACAACACTACCTTAAAACACCCCCTTTGGTCAGGCATCTTCCATTCTGTTACTAACAATAGGTCATATGTGTGCAATGAAGAGGCAAATCATTCTAGCTCAGCAAAATTCAGTGATTTAATCTCTAATGCAGAAATAAGTCTGGATCAAGCAATCTCAAAACAGCTGCTATGAAATCATCTAAAAGAATATAAACGTATTGTTTTAACATTAAAAGCATTCTACATAACTACCAACTTACTTGTATAAAAACTATTCTCATAAAACCACCTTCTGAAATTCTGATACATGTAACTAGAAGCCCTCAGACTTGATTTGAACGTAATTAAATTCTATAGCCTTCTGTGTATATGTTTATGATCCTGTGCGTGTACATGGGTGCATCTGTTTGTGTGCACATGAATGTAGAGGCCAGGGTTAATGTTGGGTACTTTCGATCTAATTTTTAAAAGTTGTTTCTTTAAATTTTTTGAGATTATAAAATAGCAGAGTCCCTAAATTACATTCTAAATATTTGTCCTCACACCCATGGATAAGTGCAGTCATCACCCCTCATTAAGGAAAGTTCTATTTGCAACAGACAGAGAACATTACAGAAAACCACAACCAATTAAAATGCACAGTTGTGGAGCCCAGTCCTAATAGATACATTAAAAACAAACAAACAAACAAACAAACAAACAAACAAACAAACAACCTCCTATTCCTAAGGCTCAGGGAACATTGAAGAAGAGTAGGTAGAAAGATTGTAAGAGCCAGGGGATCAGGGAGTTTGCTGTGAGATCGTCTCTGCTAGTAATGTCAGAAGCTACACCCATAAAATCTCACCAGCATTACTGCCTAAGCATGAGCTTGAACAAGGACAACAACAATTGACATACTGAAGTAGAGAGGGGAAAGTCTATGAGGCTTCAGCCCTTCACAAAGAGCTACAGGCAACTAAGGAATACTGGGGATTGGAAGTAGGGTGGGTGTGGGTGTGTGCAAATAATCTTTCCCAGGAAAGAGCATGCCAGTTGTTTATCCATATTATTTTTGAGACAGATCCTCTCCCTGAACCTTGTGCTTACAGATTAGGTTAGAAAAGTTTGCCAGTGAGTCCCATGAATCTATCTCTCTTCAGCTCCCCAGTGCTGGGATTACAGAAACAACACCTGGCTTGTTTACATGGGTACCGGGAATGCAATTTAGGTCTGCATTCATGTATACCAAGAACTTTATGGCTGAGCAATCTCCCTGGTGCCCCATTCTGCAGATTTTTCTTGTGTTTTTTGCCTGTAGAGGAAAGAGGACAACCTTAGTTCTAGTGTTTACCTTCCACCTTGTTTGTGACAAGATTTCTTTTTGTAGTTAGTCATTGCCATCACCAGGCTAGCTTCTGGGGATTCTCCTTTCTCTGCCTGTCATCTCAGTGTGCGACTATGGAATTAAGCTACCATGCCAGCTTCATGTGGATTCTAGGGGATCGAACTCGGGTCCTCATGCTTGCATGGCATGTGCCTTAGCCATTGAGCCATCTCCTCAGCCCTGTGCAGATTCTTATACAAGATCCTCAGTTCATTTTTCCAAAGCTTTGTCATTAGAGGGTTTAATTCAAACACTCATGGGGTAGGCTTCAAAAAGTTAATGCATTTTTCAAAACTATGATTACATATGTGTATATATATACATATACATATACATAAAACGAAAGCTGATTATCTTCAATGTTTCCAATTATATAGTTCAGTGACAGCGGTTAAACAAAAGTCCCATTCTTCCCTTCTCCCAACCTCTAGCAACTACTATCTTGTTCTCTGTCTCTTGAATTTGATGATGTAGTTTTCTCATACAAGTAGTTACAAGTAGAATAACATACAATAGTTGAGGCTTTTTATTTTATTTGTATCTGAATTTTTCATTGTGTAGGTGTGTAATATATGTGTGTGAATGTGGGGTGTGCACATAAGTGTGTGTGTGTGTGTGTGTGTGTGTGTGTGTGTGTATACATGTGTATGTATATGTGTAGACCAGAAGTTAAAGTTGGGTATCTTTGTCCTTATTTTTTGATACAGGGTCTCTAACTGAACCTGGAGCTAACCAATTCAGATAGACTAGGTGACCTGTAATTCCTAGGGATCCTCCAGTCTCTGACTTCCCAGCACGGAGATTACAGAAGTGGACAGCAGCATCTGGATTTTTAAGTGGGTACTATGAGTGCCGATGCTTATATACTAATGTTCCTTCCTAACTGAGCAATATCCCCAGCCCCTGCACTTGATGTCTGGTTGCTGTTGCTGTTTCTGTTTGTTGAGACAGTTTCTGTATGTAGGTGTGTTACAAGCACCTGGTCTTGAACTTAAGATCCCCCTGCCTCTGCCTACTGTGCATTTAGGTGATAGGTGTATACCAGCACACCTGGATAAGCTTTTATGTCTTAAATATTTCATTCCATATGAAATCAATTTCAGGATTTATTTATGTTGCTCAATTCAGGAGACAGGGTCTCATGTAGCACAGGCTGGCCTCAAACTCAATAATTAACCAAGGATGATCTTGAACTTTTAATCCTCCTGCCTCCACATCTCAAGTGCTGGGATTATAGGCATGTACTACCACACCTGGCTTTGAATGTCTGATTTTTAACATCTATCTGGATGACTTTAATACATAGTAAATATGTCTTATCAGTCAATGGTCTTCATTTGATAAGTGGTAATTTGAAAGAATTGCTAAAATCACAAAGTTGTTCCTGCTTATTTTCTAAGGTGCTGCAAAGATATTTGGCCTGTGTCACGTCTTAGAATTCTTTGAATTCCCACAAATTACACAAACTTGTTCAAGATTCAAGAACAAAGCAGGCATCTGACTAGATAGCATACACGTGGATCAGACCTATTAGCATATTTGTGTCCTTCCAAAAATATACAAATTCATTAACAGAACTCATTACTGTCTAATGACTAATTACAGAAACCTTAGGATCAGACACAAACTTATTCTGAATCCCAGAACCCCCATTTCCTACAGCTACAGGCAAGTTATTAAAGCCAAGGAGCTTTCTTAGTTGAAAAATGAAAACAACAAAACCTAGCTTATGGAGCTGCTGTCATTATTAATAAATATAAAGCACTTAGTAAAGGGAATGCCATAGGGTAAGCACTCAATTACAGGGACATATAATTTAGCTTGTATAACACTACACTTAACATAGAGTGTGTCATATCACAGGTACTTAAAACATGCAAATTAAAGCACTATGCAATGAAGCCAAATGTGATAAAGGAATAATGGTCTGACCCAGGGTCACACAAAAGGGTTGTACAGTTTACACACCGTATCAGAGCACCTACATGGGTGGCTTCTCACAGGACAATGAGATTCTGTCTTGTGGGCTGTGCTTGTAACACACCTCATTCTATCAGGAGGCTGTACCAAGCAGCCTACAGTCAGAAGCATCTCTTCATTTCCAAATGCATACCTCATATGCTGTCTTTCTGGTCTATGTGATAGTGTGCTTGCTATTGATCTGGAGTCACAGGTATATTTCATTGAGGCAATTTTAGTCAATAAGAATTCAGAACAGAAAAGTATTGCTACTGATTGTCTGAATTACAATTTATTTATTTATTTATTTATTTATTTATTTATTTATTTACTTACTTACTTACTTACTTACTTACTTATCTATTTTCGAGATGGGGTCTTGCTATGTAGCCATGGCTAGCCTGCCACTGACTCTGTAGCCCTGCCTGATCCCGAGCTCATGGAAGTCTTCTTTAGCCTCCTGAGTGCTAGAATTATGTGCAACACCAAACCTGATTTGACAGAATAGACTTATGTCAGGCTGGTATAACCACCATTTTAAAACCCTCTGATAGTATACTTTCCCAAGCAAAGCTCAAGATGCTCTAGTGTGGTTGTTATAGTTGCCAGGCACTTAGCACACACTTTAGTAAACCAACTAAGAAGTGCTTAATAGCATCCAATCCTGTGACTTATCCAGAAGTCACACTGTCCCAGATCTTTGCTATCAAAATTATAGTTTCCTATGCTCACATCAAAAGTAAAATAGCAGGGGCTTTTATGGCATGTAAGCAAATTATATCTGATTGCTACTACAGAAAAGGAGCACATGACTTTTACAATGTCTAACAGGTACACTGGTGGACATCAGTCCGGAAGGTTCTGTAACAGTTTTCTACCTATTCTTTGAAAACCTAAGAGATGGCTCCTACCCCCGCTCCCACCCGAGCCTGAACTTTGCTCTGCCTCACTGATTGGCACTGGGTACAGTCTGCATCTTTACTGTGCAGGGCTGTATATATACTGAAGGAATTTATTATTATTATTAGTTCTCATTCTGGCCTGTGAAATGCCAGGAGAATCTTCAATTCTTATGGCAAGGAAACAGTTTCAGGGAAAGATGCTGTCTGGAGTCTACATTTCTTATGCTGTACCCAGTGCCAATACAATGAATTATGTAACTCATTTATTAAGAAAAATTGATTAATTCATTAAGAAACTAAAATTCCAGGCTACCTGGTTTGGAAATACCGAAAAAAATTTTAAGGTAACAGACAGACAGTAGCCTTTATCCTTAAAATAGAATACATATCAGCATGACATTTTGTGGGTTTCTCCAGACTTTTAAGATGAAGGTCAGACAAAATGCCCTCAAAGAGAACATTTAGATGCTTATATTAGTACTCCTAATGTGCCCTGTGTATGATTCTGCCATAACAATTATTGCATTGTGACTGGCTATAATGTATTGCTACATCCCAGAGCGGCAAACTACTGTCACTGGCCCAATGCTGATTTTTATAAATCAGACTGTAGTGGATTACACTCATGCCCACTGTGAATTATCTGTGGCTGTTTCCATGATACCTTGGCAGAGCCTGGCAGATCAACAGAGACAACCCGGCACACATATGTGAAATATTTGGTCTTTGGTTCTTTAAGGACATACATTATTATCTTGAAGTAAGGTAGAGAATCCAACCCCTTTTGCTTAGTGCCTAGCAGATGGCAAGTGTTCAACATTTGTTGCATGAAGAAAATGGATTTTTAAATTCAAACTTAAATTCAAATTTAAATTTACATTTAAAATCTGCCCAAGAATATTTAAGGTAAAAGTTTTAATAAAAATATGAAGGATGAAAAGTTGAACTCAGAAAATATAGTCAAAGATTTTTACTGCTGTTACTCATTTTGTAAGCTTATTTAAAAAAAAAAGCCTTGCAAATAAAAACATCACACATCAAAATTAAGCAGACTTGAAGTCTATACAGCTCAGTGAACTTCTATACATTAGCATAGGCATTCGGAGGGAAGCCAAGTCTAGCATCAAAACCACACTCTCCCTTCTCCAGCTTCCCTAGTGCAGGGATTACAGGTGCGATGCCTAAGCAAAAAGATGTTCAATGATGTTAAAACTGTCTTTTGTATGCCTGCTTGGCCATGGAGATCCAAGATAACTTAACAAACAACCCCTGGGCTTGTGTAGAAGTAAATAATCAAGGTATAACATATTGAATAGTCATTCTATGGGGACATTTATGCACACTAGGAAAGTACTCTAGTATTGAGCTTTAGCCCCAGCTCCCCAAACTAATTTTTTAAATTGTGTTTTACTTTTTTTAGTGTGTGTGTGTGTGTGTGTGTGTGTACACATGTGTGCATGTGTGTGAAAGGGATGGGTATGGATGTACATGAGGAGGTGAGAGGACAATTTGCAGGAGTGGTTTTTCTCCTTCCAGAATGTGAGTCCTAGGGACTAAACTCAAGCGAACAGGCATTGTCTGAAAGTGCTTTTACCTACTGACCCATCGTGCTAGTCCCCACTGATTCTTAATATGAATGTTTCTCCTCAAATATCATTTTAATTCTTGTAGATATGAAGCTTCTCCATATACATATTTGAGTTCATTATGAACATCTGGCTTGAATTTACAATCCTCTTGTCCTGGTCCCCTAGAGTCTGGGATCACCAGTGTGCACCTCTACCCCTGACTCTGAGAAATAATTTTTCAATATATTTGTTAACAACTCTTTTTTTGGAATAAAGAAAATTGTGCTTTGCTTTATTTTGTCTGATTATCTCAAATACATTCTTTATCAATGAATTTTCTTTTATGAACTTAAATTTTTCAAAGAATAAGAAAGCAGGAAATAAGTATCCATACTCAAAATACTATATAGTTACTTTAAAGAACCTTTTTAAAAATTGTTTTGCTATTAATATTTAAAGGAGTCAATTAAATCATCAAATCCCTGCCTTTTAAGTTGTCTAAATTAACAATTATGTTTAATTAATAGAAATATTGAGATTAAATGGTATTAAATAATATAGCTATAAATCTCTTAACATAAAACCCTGCTCAGAGCACGCACACTGTGACTACTTACTATTAATAAATATTGTCATTCATGTTGTAAATGACTTTGTGTATACTGTACTTAAGCCATGCATTACCTGAAGGAAACATAATAAATGAATTTCCAGTGATTGTACTACTTTGTACAAGAAGAAACAAATATGTATGCCTACTGTAGTCGATAAAAAAAAATGGGAGAATCTTAGTAGATCAGAATTATTTCTTTTGGCAAATTAAAGGTAAGCAAAGGGTCTACATCCTATTAACTTTTACTGAATACAATAAAAAGTGAGTGGTTTAGTAAAACAGTAATTTCAAGAGTCATAAAAATAATTCTACCTATTGAGTACATGTATAGCACATATTTCATAATGGCTTTAATAATAATAACCACCATTAACATCTGTTCAGCACTTACTATCATCTAAACATGCTGCTAACTATAAACCTTAATTCATCTAGACCATAGGACAACTGATATTCCAAATTAGTATAAGGTGTAGTGAAATAGACCATTTGTAGGTGAATAAGCACGGTATGTCCAACTGTTGAATATCTGGTGTTGTCTTTCTCATAGAAAGCATAGTACACTTGCCTAACTTTTGATTGAAACTTGACCCCCAGCTTCTGTCTATAATTACTGAATTGCTTTTACATTAGCAAGCTGACCTAAGACAAGCCACATTCCATGAAGAGGACTATAAATTTCTTGGGCCTTAATAACTATTTGACTTTTTAATTTTTTTTAAATGAAGGCATAAATTGGACCAGTTTGTTTGTTTTGGTTTTTTGAGACAAGGTTTCTCTGTGTAGCCCTGGCTGTCCTGGGACTCACTTTGTAGACCAGGGTGACCTTGAACTCACAGAGATCCACCTGCCTCTGTCTCCTGAGTACTGAGATTAAAAGCCTGCACCACCAACACCCAGTGGACCAGTACTATTTGTTGGATTCTAAAATGGTTCAGATTAAGTGCTGGGGTTGATGTTGTGAAGACTGGAGCTTGCTATTGAGATCCCAGCAGATCTACAATACATGCAAATATGGTTTTAATAAATGATTTTTTGGTCATAACTCCTGTGAATGACTTTGGTTATAAATACATACAAAGAAATCCCACTTAGACAACTTGATATATGTTCAGAGGTACAGCTTTTATGATCCCGTGCTGCATTTTGAGAATTGAAAACAGAAAAATTACATATTTTATTTTCTCTAGTTTGCAGATGTCATAGAAAGAGATAAGTGATCAAGAATGTAATGTATAATTGAGCCTTGAGAAAGACATAACCATGCACTTTGTGGGGAGTCTACATGACTAGCTTCAGTTTGAGAAGAAAAACAAGGGACAGAAAACATCTAAGGAAGAGGAAAGATAACACAAAATCTGGCTTTAAATGAGACCATGAATCCTGCAGAATGGGGAATGGAAGTGTAGGATGCATATTAAATGTGGGAATCATGAGTGATCTGATATAAATGGCTACAGGATTTTCAAGGAAAACTCAAAAGAAACCCAACAAAGTGAGGAGGTGTCCAATTATAAAGTTCCACCATAATATCTAGTTTGGAGTCAGAACAAGGAATAAAAAGCTGTGATTTTGCCAGGTTTGGTGGTACACACCTCTAATTCCAGCACTCAAGAGTAAGTGGATCTCTGTGATTTTGAGGTCACCCTGGTGTACACAGACAATTCCAGTCCAGCCAGGTCTACATAGTGAGACCATGTCTAACAAAACAAAAACAAAAAGGAAAAGAAAACTGTATTTTATAGATTTGCATAACTTATGTGCCCAGATAATTTCTTTAAAAATACATTCAGCTGGAGAGATGGCTAAGTGGGTAAAGTGCTTGCCAGGCAAGCACAGTGTCCTGACTTTGGATCTCCATCACCCACATAAAAACTAGGTGTGACTGCATGGGTCTGCAGATCCTAGCACTTGATGTAGTGGAGCAGATACATGGAGGATTACTGGGTCTAGCTGGTCACCCACCTCACTGAAAAACAAGAAACAGGGAGATCTAGGTTCAGCAAGAGATGCTGTCTCAAGGGAACAAAATGCAGAGCCACTGAGGAAGATACCGAACATTCTTCTCTAAACACTGCAAGTGATGCATAGACATGTACACCCCCACACACAGGTGTACATGCCTACACATATCACACACATACAAAAAATGTGCTGAGTATGATAATGCATGCCTGAAAATCCAGCACTCAGAACATAAGGTGGGAAGGTCAAGAGTTCAAAGACATTGTGGGTTACACTGCAAGACTGTGACTTAAGCAAAACAGGCAGGGAAGGAAACTGTGTCTGATTTTAGAAAAAGAATATTATAAGATAAATAAGTCTTTTATTAATAAAACATAATCTTCCATTAAGTACCTAAATGGGCAAGTGGTAATTCCCTTGGTTTCACTTTTCTTAATAGTTACAAAATAACAACTAACTTGGGAGCTGGTGTGTGGCCACTGCTCCTTGTTCATTAACATTATTACTTCAGTCTAAGTAATTTACTATAGTAACATCAAAACTGTGACAATTAAAAGACATTTCATGAAAATCAAGTATATTTTTATTTTCAATATCTGACATATTTATTTAGAAACAGACGAAACAGTGGGTTTCTTTGTGGCATTTTAATACATGCGCATCATTGTGCCTTGCTCCCATTTGTCATCACATCACCCACTCTCCTCCCACTTCCTCCTGCTGCTGATCCCCATCCTCCCCTAAACAGTGCAATAGCTAAATAGTACCTGTTCTCGAGGTAGGGGTGAGTGTGTGTGTGTGTGTGTGTGTGTGTGTGTGTGTGTGTGTGTGTGTTTAAATCTAGGTTCCACATAAGAGACAGAACATAGAGATCACCTGGCATTATTTCCAGTTCAAATGGGAAAAATAAGTCATGGAAATGAAATACATGCTAAGACTAAGACAGCACAATTCATCAGTGACAGGGCGGAAAGGGGGGAAAGAGTTTCCTCCTTCCAGCTCTGGTGATATGGCAGGAATGTAGTAACTACATCTTAACTTAAATGAACAAATAGACTGGTGTTTCTTTGATAAATTAGAAATGATGTCAAATGGTTTGTCATATCTCACAACAACAGGTGAAGGCTAATTCTTTTCCTCTGGAACCAGGCCTAAGCTGATGGCTTGCTTTAGCCAAAGGGAAGAGGTCAAGATGATGCGCCAGCATGGGGCTTGACAAGGTCTTGGCTTCTAATCTTGTCTTTGAAAGCTGCCGCAGAGCTGGAAGGAAGCTTGCTGTAGCCTACTGGTGACCAAAGGGAATTAAGAGAGACCCTACTCCCGTCTTACTGTTGTAGAACCACTAGGTTCTGGCGATGCCATGTTGCTCTTTATGTTGTTGTATGTATTTTTGCACTGGCGTCTACCCATCTCTTCCTCCTATGACCTGCCTCTACCAAATGGACCAGGCTCTGCTAACTCCCCATGGGAGGACTTACCTTCTTGTAGGAGGAAAGGTGAGTGGGTGGGGGAAGTCTGAAGGGGTGGGAGGAGGGAAAGGGGGAATCTGTGATTAGTATGTAAAATGAATAAAAAAATTTCTTAATTAAAAAAAGAGAGAGACCCTGGGGGATGTGGCACCATCTTGTATATCCCCAATATACCTGACTTAGGCTACAGCATTGTTGAGCAAAACACTGGCTGGTGGTTCCAGCCCACCCAGGGAATTATGAGAAACAACAAACTAAATTTCCTCACGCATTTTTGTGGAGGAGGTTAGCACACAGAAACAATCTCCATGATCAAATATCTACACCCCCTCTAAAACTAAACCTTTGTTGTAATTCATCTATGACTCACCCAAACAAAGCCATCATTGCCATCAGTGTTCTGTCTGCAGAACATCTTCTTCCTTATTATTTACTTGAACAGTGTTTGGGAGTAGCAAAAGCTGCTTTCTAGCTTGAGAAATAGAAGAACACTTGAATTCCAGGAAATTTAATTTCTTGAGAAACCTCTTTCTGTTTTAAAATGACTTTTCATTTATGAACTTTCTCAATAATCAAAAAGCATAATTCTTTACCCCTATTATTTGCTGTGGTTGACCCAAAGCATTCTATCACCTGGGAGGTCAAATCAGCTAATAGTGGGGAGTTGGATCAGTCATAATCATATATAAAATCTTACATGAACACACTAGGTTCTTTTCAAACTACATTTATTTTCTCACTGTGTTCCATTTTGACACATTTTCCCTGTGACTGTGGGAATATCTCACAATATTCTTCCAAAAAAATCTGCATCTCATATATTTTACTTTTAAAGCTACATTTGTAAAATTCTGTGTGTATATGTGTGTGTTCATGGGTTCATGCATGTGCAAGTATACACATGTGGAGGTGAAAGGACCTCCACACAGGAATTCTCAGGATAGAACTCACATTGTCAGGCTTGGCGGGAAGTGCCATTATCCACTAAGCCATCTTGCCAGATCCAATGTCTATAGATCTTTTAAAACTCTGAAACAACTTCAATGTACAAAAATGTTAATTTACCAGGTGGTTGCTCAACTAACACAGCTTGATAGCACAGATAATGCTGGCCATTTCTTTCTGTAATATTGTCTTCTTGATCCATGAGAAATCATGATTGTCACAATATTGTGATAAAATCCATGAGATTGGAATATAAAAACTGTTTGATTTCCACAGAAAATATTATTTATATTAATTTGCTATGGTTTTGAGAGAAACAGAACACACACATATATATATAAAAGAACAGGATGAGAGAAATAAGAAATATTCTGCCATCTATGAGGTTATCTTTTAGTGTAATCAAATTGATACATAAAATCAACCATCAAAGAATGATGCTATGTGGAAGACAAGACACATTAAATCCTAAATCTCATTGTACCTCCCAGGTATCTCTCTTTCTCTTTCTTTCTTTCTTTCTTTCTTTCTTTCTTTCTTTCTTTCTCTCT
>CABHPP010124928.1:705-50039 GCA_902168425.1 Peromyscus attwateri | reverse complement strand
CAAGAAGAATGGACAGCTGAATTAAAAAACCATCAACAATTTCCAGAGTTTAAAATCCTGAATCAGGACATGACACTAGTGGAATTCAGGTATTTCTGGTACATGGACTGCTCTCACCCAAGGTGAGGTTGAACTGTTGAACTTGTGTACATCCTACTTCACAAATGAGTCTGTCAGATATGCTAAGCCTATAGGCTGAAGATGATGCCCCAACACTGCGGAGAAACCTCAGGTGACTGTCCAGGCGGCTGGCTGTTTCTGTCAACTCACAATTTTTTTGGAAGCTGCTTACATGCACTTCCTGTTTTTATTTTTGTTAGGTAATATTATTTCCTTCTTGGGTCTCTGAGGGAGTTGAAGATTAGTTATAGTCAAAGTTTAATTAGTTATAGCTGAAGATTAATTAATTATAGTTGAAGATTAGTTAGTTATATTTAAAGATTAATTAATTATAGTTGAAGATTAGTTAGGATAGAAAGGAATTAGGTATATTTTGGACTTACCAAAATAGGATAAGTAATGGAATTATTTTCTCTGAATTTGTCAAATACAAATGGACTAGACATTGTTTAGGTATTCATCACTTGTATATATTGTATATAGTTATTGTACTTTTGTATATAGTTTTTCTTATATTAGTTATAACTTTCCTTTTTTTTCCCTCTTTTTATTAAATTAGAAGAGGGGAGATATAGTGGTATTCTATTTGTACTGAAATGTGATTTTATTTGTATGTTAATAAATAAAGTTGCCTAAGGGGTCAGAGCTATTAGCAAGCCATAGCGAAAGCCAGGGCGGTGGTGGTGCACGCCTTTAATCCCAGCACTTGGTAAGCAGAACTAGGTAGATCTCTGTGTGTTCAAGGATACAGCCAGCATTGGAGACACATGCCCTTAATCTCAATACCAACCATAGAAGACTTGGGAGGTCTGTACAGACAGGCAGTCACGTAGTTGAGTTTACAACCAATGAGAAGGAAGAACCAGAACTCTTTATAAGTCAAACGCACAGGAAGTAGCTCCCTTTTTGGAGAGGTCTCTTGGCGGGGAGAGTCTAGCTGGTGGAAAGTGGGTGAGGCTCCTAGCTCTGAACTCTTGGGCTTTCACCTTTACATTGGCTCTGTGTTTCTTATTTAATAAGGCGGTTGGTTACATCTACACCTAGGCAATATGGCAAACAGAATAAGCTTCTCAGACCTACTGCTGATCTACTAGGTAACACCCCTACAGAGCCTAGAATACAGGCAGACTGTAGATGCATAGCTTTGTTTCTTGTGCAAATGAAGCTCAGACCATCCCTTTCCTTCAGGCCTAGTAGCATTGCAGAGCTATTGACTCAGGACAATAGGGCTTTTTGCATAACCAGGTGCAGTAAAGACTGGGTCAGATTTCCTGGTCTAAGCAAAGCAACATGGCCAGAGAGAAAGGAGCAAGGCAGATCTTTGTAGAGAATAGGAATCAGGTGAGGAGAGGAAGTAAATTGGTGCTGTTGAGAGCAGACGTGTCTCACTGTCATGAAAAGCCTTAGATTATTAAACATATTAATATCATATTCTGTAGGTCTTTGAAGTGTTTGAAGACCATCTATCTATCAAAATATATCTGTGTATGACCTTGAAAACATACCTAATGTGACTATAAGTTTGACTATTATAGATGATTATTAACTTGTATTTCTTAATTATATATTCCATTTAAGTGAGCTGCATAAATACAATACCCAAAGCAAGAGTAGAAACATACATATAGTATAACAAAATTAACTATAAATTTGTATTAATATACAAAAATTCATACCGATATAAAATATTTTGAGATTAATAGTTGTTTTTTTGATTAAAGTAGATTCAAAAATCTGCCTTTTTTCCTACCATTCCTATATCATATTCCCCCCTTTTCCTTTAAAAAGAGATCTCTGAATTTAGCTCTTTTGTTTAGCTCTTTTACTGACTAATAACAACTTGTAACCTTCTCCCCTAAACAATGAAAATGTTCATAATCCATTGAATAACTAAAACGTAACCATACCACACTTCTTGGGAATGTGGGCATTGTTCTCTAGACTACTTCCTGTTGTTTGTGGGCAATGGTATCTTTGGGGGCACCTTGAGAAAATCAGGATAATTGTTAAGTCTTAACTAAAGTATGCTGTGAGGATAGATCATCTCAGTAAGCACCCTTGAAGCTATTTGGGATGCTACATCCCTGCAGCTGTCTGTTTTTATTGGTGTCTGCTCTCCTTGCTCTGAAAATACATAAACTTTTAAAGGTAACAAACATATCTGCATTAATACAAGTATAGACTATGCATTGTACAAAAGTCAGCCAAAGACTTTTTTTTTTGTTGTATGTTTGAGCAGGTAAAATATGCATCACATGTCTTGTAGTTCTAGGTTTATTTCTTTATGTCTGTAGTCAGGATTTTCAAGGGGCCTTTTCCAATCAAATCTGATCCATCTCAACCTGGAATGAGTCCATAGCCTCTCATTTCCTATGGAAATAAAAACATAACCTCTTCCCCAAAGTAATGTATCTTTTCACTTTCATTTTGAAGTCAAGGCATTTTTCAATATATAGGTTGCTTTAACCCAGTAGTTTCAATAATCCAATGTGTCTTAGCAGCTATTGTTCCTTCATCAGCAATCAGAAAATTCCAAGAGAACACAATAACATACAGGATCCAGACTCCCTGTGTTTTTTTCATCTTTGCATGGCTTTTCCCCTTTATATTACTTCTTCTTTCTTTAAAGATTTTATTTTATTATTTTTAAACCATTTTTCCTATGGCTATCTATACCATTTTTCTTTTCTCTCCCAAGCCTCTGTACATTTTTAAACATACTATAACCTGTTTAGAGGTTTCTTCCCACCTAGATCTGTCTTTAGAAAGCATCTGTATTGTTCTTTGATCACATAAGAAGAACCTTAAACTGCTATGTCAGCATGGCTCAGCTTAGTGCAGCATTGGTGGCTGGCTCCCCTCCACCCCCCACAGTTACCTGAGAGCTTAGCCTTATATGAGGTGGAGGTACTGGCAGAAGCCATGTTTACCACCCCAACTCTGGGAAGTTTTTAGGTCCATGCTGCTACTGAATTACATGCCACCTACTACCCATAAACCCCATTTAAATGTTTGGTAGAAAGACCTCTTAAAAGAGCCACACCTGTGTTTGCTGCTAGCACTGAGCCCTCTTAAAGGAGCTGTGCTTCTGTTGCTAGTACTGAGCCTACCTGAGGGAAGGCAATTATCAGGAAGCTGTGTTTGGCTCCATTTTTGTGTGCTTAGAATCATTTTTAAAGCTTTGTTAAGTCTATATGGATGTAGGTGCCAGATGTTTGGGCATCATTTGTCAGTGAAGTTTGTGTCCTGGCAGCAGCACTCAAATAACCATCCAGAGACTTAATATTAATTACAAATGCTCAGCTGATAGCTAACTCTTACATTTTAAATTAACCTGTATTTCTTTCCACCCTCTGCCACGTGGAGGTACATTCTTATTGGATGGAACATTCATCTTCCTTCTCTCCATGCCTCCTTGTGTCTCCCCAGACTCCTCTACCTTCTTCTTTTCAACATTCTCTTAGTCTGGTTCTTCCACCTAACTTTATCCTGCCTAGCTATAGTACAGTCAAATTTTTTTCATTAAATCAACCATAGTGACATATATGCATACAGTGTAAAGGAATTTTCTATAATTTTTTCTAGTTTCATCCATTTGCCTGAAAATTTCATGATGTCATTTTTTTAACAGTTGAGTAATACTTCATTGTGTAAATGTATCACATTTTCTTTATCCATTCTTCATTTAAGAGATATTTAGGTTGTTTCCAGTTTATAGCTATAATTAATAAAGTTGCAGTGAACATAGTTGAGCGAATGTCTTTATGGTAGGATGGAGTGCCCTTTGGGTATTTGCCCAAGAGTATTATAACTAGGTCTTGAGGTAGATTGATTCCCAGTTTTCTAAGGAATTGCCACATTGATTTCCAAAGTGGCTGTACAAGTTTGCACTCCTCCAAGCAGTGGAGGAGTATTCCTCTTGCTTCACATCCTTATCATCATGAACTTGTGTTATTGATATTAGCCATTCTGACAGGTATGATATGGAATGTTAAACTTGATGTTTAACTTTAGCTGTTTGTAAATTTTTTGAATGCATACAATGTGTACTCCTCCTCAGTACTGCCTCTTATAACCCTTCTACTCCCATCTATATTTTATCTTCACTAACTGTTCCTTTCTCAGATTAATAAGACAACTAGACTCCAGTTGACAGCCAGTTGACAGTCTCAATCCAATGGTCACACAGATAGATCTGATTAAATGAAGTGAGTCACATATTGTGCAATTTTAAGGAATGATTTCATCTCAATATACTCAGACGAATGTAGAGATTTTGTTTATAGCATCTATAGGTGTACTTATTTTATTTTTACATGATGAAACCATATAAAATCTCCTAGTAAGTGTGTAGATATTTGGATTTGTCTTAAAGACTTTACGAATTTCAGCATGCTTTGAAATACCACTATGACAAACATACAAATTTAAAAATTCAAGATTTTCTTTTGAAATTGTTTTAGCATTGCTTAGCAACATTTTTTTTTTAAATCACACATTTTCCTCTTGTTCTCGTTACCATCCACAGTCTTAAAAGGTTTTTTTTTTTTTTTTGGTTTATACAAATTGTGCAAAAAAAATGGCTTCACTGTGATCCTTCTGCATGCATGCTTTCAAAGTACACAACTTATTAATTCCTACTGGATTAGAAATTGTGTTAGTTCTCTTTAATGGTTAATATTAAAACATAGAATATGATTTTTATATTGTTCTTATTTCAGACCAATGCAGCATGTATAATACATGTCTCCACTTTTAGAAGAATAGATTTCCTCACTCTTTGTTCCCTTCTAGGATGCTTGATTGCTCAAGCTCATATTTGCCTTGGAATTTGTCTATTCATAACTAGAGACTGTGGTACCTTATTTCAACATTTCATATTGCTATAGATCTGTGCATATGTTTTAATTTCTTCGTACATAATCCCTTCTCTTCTATGAGTCTTCATTTTGGAATCATTTATTTTTTTAGATATCTCTTTGCCAGGCTTATTAGACAGAAGTTCCTAACTGGAAATGTTTCTTTTCCAGTTTAATTATGTTATCACTTAATTAGTTCTTGAACACAAAGCTTTTGTTTGGTTGGTTTTCTTGAAACAGAATCTATTACGTATCTTGAGCTGGTGCTGACATTTCTCCTGGTGCACCTTTATGACTGCTGGGATTATTGGCTTCTGTTGTCATGTTCAGCATTTGCATACATTATTTTGAATTCCTAAATTTTGTGTGTTATAGCAATATATATACATATGTGGAACCTTGTATTAAGAGAATTTCTTTAATTCCTTCTTATGTTACTTATGAACACCTCTTTGTTATTTTAAGGAGATCTTCCTTTTAAAATTCAATGTTCTTGTTTTGGGTTTTGAAATTATCCAAGTCATTTTAACACTAATTTCAATACTCCAGGGACAGTGTTTTCCTCTGTCAGGTAGTAGAATCTCTTTTTTTTTTATCATTTCTTCACAGAGTTGTAGGGTCTCATGGGCATTGATTTTAAAAGAGCATCTTGGAAGAAAATATCAAGCACCTTGGGTTTGTTAGCCTGAGCCTCAAGGACAACTCTAGCTTCACCATTTTCTAGGCTGACTTCTGGACTCTCAGGATTTCTTTTAGTTTTGACAGACTTATTTCATTATTTAACTGGATATTACTGCATTATACATGGCATTTTTACTTGTTGAAGATGAATATTGAGAGAAATCAATTTTGCTATTATGATTGAATGTACATACCACTGGCTCACCAACATTTAAAAAATCTTCCTTATTTCAAGTACTTTGTCTTATGGTCACTTTATGTATCTGTGTTGGTTAGTTTTCATTTTCATCTTAAAGCAGTCTTGAATCAAAAATTATTTGTTGTATTTGTATTTTACTCTTTTGGGGGGCTCTGCCACCAAGCTCCCAAATGAACCACACATAGAGATTTATTCTTATGAGTGCCTAGCCTTTTCTTGACTTAGTTTCTTGCAAGCTTTCCTTAAATTAACTTATTCTGTCTACCTTTTCCCTCTGGTCTTTTCCCTTTCTCTTACTTCTGTAAATCTTACTTTTACTCCGTGGCTTGCTGTGTAGCTGGGTAGCTGGGTGGCTGACCCCTGAGGTCCTTCTCCTTCTCTGGCTGCTAGATCTCCTCCTCCCAGATTTTTCCTTCTATATATTCTCTCTGCCTGCCAGCTCTGCCTATACTTTCTCCTGCCTTGCTATTGGCCAGTTCTTTATTAGACCATTAGATGTTTTAGACAGGCACAGTAACACAGCTTCATAGAGTTAAACAAATGCAACATAAGCAAAAGTAACACACCTTAAAATAATATTCCACAACATTTATTGACTACTTATTGTAGCTTTGCAGGTTTTTCTCCAGTTTCAAAGAAGAAAGAAATGGAAACGTTTTAAATAAGTGGCAAATTAGTATTTGGAGTGGGCAGTAGGAGGTCTTGATAAAATCTCTTCCTAGATTTCTGTGAGAATACAGAAGTGGAAGTCCTCAGCAGAAACTCCAAAGGTGAGATGGTTTCACAGAATTGTCTTTACTGAATCTTTAACAAGTCAACACAATTCCAAATAACATCATGAGCAATTCAGGCTGATAAAAGGTGTTATGCTTGTCAAAATGATAATATAATTATAGAAAATCCAAAGAAACAAAACTTACTTTCTAGAAAATCAAGACAAAGTATTTGGTCTCCAGCAGGCAAATTCATATTTCCCTTTTCAAAAGCCATCTTGAAGTTGTGCTCAATAGTGATGGTTTGCTGACTGATTATAGTTAATATTTAATCATATTAATAATAGGCACAATGATTTAAAAGATTCAAAATTTAAGTGACAGTATTCCCCCTTGACCATTATCCAGCTACAGAACCTAAAAAGGCCCATATTTATAAATGTATAAGAATTTCAAACTTTCTTTACATTAAGAGGATGCTACATGCTCTCTCTCATAGCAAACTCATCATGGTTGAACACATCTAGCAATTCCTATCCTAGGAAAGGCTGCTTCACATTCTAGAGAAAGCATGTGTGAATGTGGATCTTATATTGCAAACTTCTCTGCCTGCTAACCCACCATGGTCCACCAACTAGAAGGTTTTGCATTTAGTAAATGTATTGTACTTGGATAGTCTTATTCACCTTAACTAATGATTCTGAATAGACTTTACTTCCAAAATATTTAAAACTTGGACTAAAAAAAGATTTTTCAGAAACCATTTAGCTCTTTATTGATATGAAATGGCAGGATTTGTCTCATATGTGAAGACAAGGATAGCATTCCAATTAGCTTTTTGATTATTGGAAAGGACAACTTGGAGTCACATGTTGATGTGGATGTGAGGTGATGGTGTTATTTGTGCTTGTATGGTAAACAGAAAAAGGAAGAAAAATGCTTAGTGGAAAGCTATTCATTTAAATGTAGGTAGGAAAGGCCCTGCTCTGGTTTTAGCCAAGCTGTCCCCCTCAAATTGTGACAGAATTTCCTCAAAGACAAGAAAATGTTTGTACTTTGGCTTCAGGATTAAGGCTTCTCAAACCACCAAATGCCTTCCTAATGGTATCAAAAGTACTCTCCTGAAATGTCTCCTCTAGCATAAAAGTAGTTATCCTTTTGTGAAAGATGTGAGTAGAACTTGGAATTATGCAGAAGAATTGTTAGCATATGTTTTCAGGATCGTTCATAGTATACAACAAAAATGTGTTTCCACCCTCAAGTGTAGCATTCAGAAGTAACTTTCAACATGTTTTAACGAGGAACTACTGCAGGTTGTATTTGATTGACAGATTAATAAATTAACAGTTAGTTATATAGAGCATGATCTATTTTCTTCTAGGTTTTTAAAAGAATGATTTTTATTTGGTTGGTTATTTTTTACTGATTTTTAATTTTTTATTTTGTTTGGTGTCTCATAGAAATCAGTCTAGTCATTAACTCTTTATAATTAAGGATGACCTTGAAATTCTGATCTTCCTACCACCACCTCCTAAGCACTGAGGTGCTGTGGGATGTTCTGTATGGCAAATGTGTTGCTAATAAAACACTGATTGGCCAGTGGCTAGGCAGGAAGTAGGCGGGACTAACAGAGAAAATTAAAAGAGCAGGAAGGCAGAAGGAGTCACTGCCTGCCAGCCTGCCAGCCAGCAACCGCCAGGACAAGCAGCATGTAAAGATGCCGGTAAGCCACGAGCCATGTGGCAAGGTATAGATTTATGGAAATGGATAACTTAAGATATAAGGACAGTTAGCAAGAAGCCTGCCACGGCCATACAGTTTATAAGCAATAGAAGTCTCTGTGTTTCCTTGGTTGGGTCTGAGCGGCTGTGGGACTGGCAGGTGAAAGAGATTTATCCTGACTGTGGGCCAGGCAGGAAAACTCTAGCCACACTGAGGTTATAGGTGTGTGCCACTATACACTGTTTAAATAGGTTTTGGGATCAAAGCTGAGGATTTCTGCATGCTACACAAGTATTTACCAACTGACCTCTATCATTCAGCCACTCAGAGGCCTTCTTTACTTCTTATATTACATCCTAAGATGTTGGAGGTGGGCATATTAGGAGAAATGAAGAAAGACATTTATTTACAAATTCTTCCTCTATATTATCATTGTAGTCACCTCCAAAATCAAATAACATTACATTACCCATTGAGGGAAAACATTAGAAACAAAAAACTGGAACAGGAGGAAACGGTGCATCTTCCTGATCTTAGGAGAAAACAGGTCATGATTATCATCTAAATCATCCAGAAAGGCAGAAGCAGAGTCAGTATAAATCATAGGCAGAAGCTGGGCACTTTGCTGTGGCACAAATCTGTAATCCCAGAACTTGGATGTGAAAGCCAGGGGAATGCTATGAATTTGAGGCCAGCCTGGGCTACATAGTCAGTCTCTTTGGCAATATAGTCTCTCTCTCTCTCTCTCTCTCTCTCTCTCTCTCTCTCTCTCTCTCTCTCTCTCTTTCTCTGCCCACATATACACACAGCCAGATACACAGGTGTGCAAACAAACCCAAATACCCTGTAATATTTTTTTTTATTTTCTCTGCCTTCTTATATCAGTGCATTATAAAATTTAATTTACATATCCTGCTGCAGGTGTATTAAATTTTCTTTAATTCTTATCAAGATTTCAATATATTTGTCCAAGTGACACACTGCCTCTGGAGCCTTACCAATCAGCGTGGCCTGTGATGCCACTTTGGGCAAAGATGACATCCAAGCCCAGGCCACGGTGGCACCCAAAGGCCACGGCACCACCATGGCCAGGCTAATCTGAGTGGTCCGTGCTGTCACCTGGGACCATGGCTGGGTCCATGGTCCTATCATAGTGGGGGTCTGTGATGATTGTATCCCATGGTATCACCAGAGGCCCTACGGATGCTTGAGATCTAGGCTGCATCCTGTGACGTTGTTGGTTCCCAAGGGCGATGCTGCTACTGGGGCCATCATGTCATCTGGGCCAGGGCTTCTGCCGAGGGCTGTGTCTGGGTCCATGGCCTTACCGCAACCAAGGTCTGTGTTGATGTCCATGGCTCCTCATACCATCGAAGGCAATGCTGATGCCAGTGGTCTGGGCTTCTACCTGAGGCCGTGTTGATGCCTGAGGGCCTTGCTGCCATTGGGGCCGCACCAATTGGAGTAGCCTGCACAGCTGCCACACAGGGCCGGGCCTGGGATGCTACCATGCATTATGTCTGGGTCCATGGCCCAACAGCAGTCAGGGTTTGGGTGATATCCATGGCTCGTGTTACCACAGAGAATTATAGGAACTGTGTTTATTGAAATCTGAGGGTTATTCTGAGCCAGCCCTGTCCCTCACTACCAGGAGAGCTGGCATCATACCCCTTCTCTCATGGGACAGTTGACCCCATTACTCTGGAGAGATGGCCCCACCCTTCACCATAGGAGTGGGAGAACTGGCCTCAATGGCATGGGCTACTAGAGTTGATTCTGCCCCTTGCCTGAGGTAGTGGTCCCCATGGCCGAGAATGACCAGCTCAGTGACCACCCAGACCCATATTCTAGGCCTTGGGTTGGCCTACCCTAACAGCTGCCCCATCTATGACCTGCTGAAGTGTGGGAAGGGATGGTCCTGTGGAACTATAACAACAGAGTCTCCATGACTCAGGGCAACAGCAAGCTATACAACAGGAGTTTTGATGAGGGCCCAGTGATGATAATGTACCAGAAACTAGAGGCCTTGAGCCAGACCAAGGACTCATTGCAATGAACATTTTGCATGTGGGGCTTATTGGACAAAGTGGGTACACTGTGTGACACACCATAGCTCCCCGTGCCACTAGGACGAATGAAGAGGTTTTGATACGATGGAGGATCAGGGTGGGTTTCTTGTTTGCTTGTTTTGTTTTTAATTAAGTTTTGGGGGAGAATACTGCAGGGGTGAGGATCAGATATGGAGGAACTGGGAAGTGAGTGGGATTGGGGTGCATGATGTGAAATTTCCAAAGAATCAATAACGAATTATGTTTAAAATTTAAAAAAGAGTTTAAAGTATTAAAATATTGCTAACATAGTGTAAGATCAAGACTTACTTTTCAACAACTTCAATTTTCATTTTATAGGGGATCAGTGCTATTTCTAATGAGTCAAAGGCTAACTTTTTAAAAAAAAATGATTAAATGGTATGGTAGATAATTTCCAACATTTGTAGAAAATGTCTTACAAAATTGAAATGGTGAAATATTCATGTGTGCATAACTATTAAGACTCTAAGAGACTATGAGAAAGTGAACAACCAAAGGGTGAATATTCTAAATTCTAAATGTTACAAAAACTAATGTAGATCAATTAAGAGATTCTGTGAGTGAAATGAATATGTGCTAATGTGTTATACTGGTTTTTAAATTGACTTAATAATGACCTTAATCCAAAATGTAACATCCTCAGGAAGCATAACTTTCAGCCAGATGAAACTGTTACTGTGACTCTAACTGCATTTTATATTTTCACTTTGGATATTACATTGATATATTATAAATAAAAGACTAAAAATGACTACCTGGAAATATATTGCTTATTTTCTATAAAAGTACCACCCAGCTCTTTAGAAATATCTGTTTACCCCATTCGGCTAATTGAAACTTAATGTCCACTCACAGTCCTCAGTTATCAGACCCTCGTTTGATCTGCAGTGAATAAGCTTTGTGACTGCATTCATTATGGAGAGCACACCTGCTCAATGATGGACAGGAGGTCACAGAGTGAGAATAGGTACTTTAAAACATACCAGAATGAAAAGGAAGACTATGGTATTTTCTGAAATGGTTACTTTAAGGTACTGGAGAGTAAGTATGTAATTTTATTATATGCAGAACTCCCAGCTGCTTGTGTTCAACAGATATTACACAACGTTTACAAAGTTGAACATTTTGAAACTTCAACATAATTTCACAACTTCCTGTCAAATCTGTTGAGAAGACACATGGGTTAAAAAAAAATAGAAGGAACAAAAGTGGAAGATAAAACAAGTTTCTTAAATTCAAGGGAGGATTAGCTTTAATCAATTTTCTTTGTTATTGTGAGGTTGAGCATGGTAGTCTAGGATTTGCCTGGGCCAGTATTTAATTGTTTTAGTAAATAGAGGCTGAGATATTTTTCTATTAATATTGGATTGCTATTTGCTTAAATGCAATCTTTCCATTTTGTCTTTTGAGATAGGAGTCAGTGGCTGAATAAAATATTTGATATATTTTTTTCTTATTTTACAATCAACAAATATAACAGAACATGGTAAATATATAGAGGAAATAAGAAACTTGACTAGTCACCACTAAACTCTAATTGGCTGTTGCTGTATGGCTTTGATAAGTTTCTCTAGATCAAGCTCATCTTAAAACTATGGATCAGTGAATGTAACAGAGGCATTCACTGAGTCCAATAACTGACATAACAACATGTGGCATTGATGAATCTGACCATACCAGGTAGCCTGATTACTTCAACAGAGATGTAAAGCTCAAAAGTCAGAGAGCCATCCTTCCTTAGATATATCAGCAGTGACTCAGAAAGCAGAGCAGAGACTTAATTCATTGACTTGTTTTTAGAGGAACTGTTCTCTTGAGAGTAACATGAAAATGTATCCAATTATAACTGAAGTGACAGCCTTCATGGTATCCATCAGGGGATGAACAATGTATGCCTGTTTTAAGTATACTAAGATGAATGATAGAAAGAAATGGTGATAAAATTGAGAAAGAGGCAATCTAAAACACACAGTATATAGATTTGATGATACATGGAAATGCCAAGTCAGATTAAAGATGGCCAAAAGCACTTTGAGCTTCTCCTATCAAAAGATGGATACCATTATGAAAACATAAGTGATATTAATCATAAAACTAAAGGTATTTTACTTTAAAACACACAATGATGACCAAGTTAAGAGAAATCAATGACTAAACCAAAAACAACAACAGCAACAAAAACAAAATGCAGAGCCATTCAAAAGTGAACTTATAAGTTATAACACGAACAACAACAAAGTTCTTAAAATAAAATTATATGTGTGTGTGGGGGCAATGTGTGCACTTGTACATGCAGGAGATTAAGAAAGTCAAGGGTTGATGTAATGTATTTTCTTCAATCAATCTCTATTTTTTGAGACTTATTTTTTTGGTGTACTGCACTTGGGATGCACCTAAGAACAGGATTATAGACACACAGACATTACAGACATATATGCTGAGCTTTTACGCAGCTTCTGGGTATCTAAACTTAGATTCTTATTTTTTGAAATAAATAAACATATTTATTTATTTATTTATATTTATTTTCATAAATGGCAAGGATTTACCGTCTACTATTCCCTTAACGAATGTTTTTCTCTCATTATTTGTCTTTATGTACAAACCACTATATTGCTAAATAAAGCTAAGTTTGTATGTCAGTTTGAATTTATTAAAGCATAACATATAAAATAAAAATGTATTAACTTTCACACTATTCTATACCCTAATCAATGAATTAATGATTCATAATCAGGTATTCATGGCAGGAAGATTATAAAATGTCTGCATAGAGAGAAAAACTATCTATACAATTTCATTTTCTATAAAAAATCAGTTTAGTGCCAATAAAGTTCTTAAAACTAACTTTTTACTTATAATTTTTAAAGTCTCTAAATTTAAAAGTTCAGATCACCCCCTCAGAAGAACATAAGCTATTAAAAGTCATGTGTAAAAATGATAATGATCAAAATACTGAATAAGCAGTGAATATATTCAAATCCTGTCAAAGACATTAATTGACTGAGTCATCATATAATGGGTTCATTAGATGGCTATTTTTATCACTTCAAATGAACATAGCTACAACTGAACTGAGATAACCTTCCAGTTTTAAGGTGGCTTATTCACATGTTTTGCAATTATGACCATGAGGGTCACCTTTCCCTAAGCACTAAACAAAAGATACATATCATTCCTGCCATTGTTTCCCAGGTTTGCCTTTGCAATGAATCCTCACATTGGCCCCTAGAGGCTCATACCTAAAGCAGAAGAGAAGTATAATATTTCAGCATCAGCATATTTGATGAAATTCCATCATGTCCATATGCTACTCTTCACAGTCCCAAAGCAATCAGTCAATTGCACAGACACCAAGAGCTCCAAAACTTGCGATAAAATAAACCTGTATGCTGATTAACTGAGGTACTTGTTATATTAATATTAACATGTCTTTTAATTCAATAGTATTTCTCATACTTTCTACTTTAGGAACCTAGGTGAGGTTTAGAGAATTCCAGTTGCATAATACAGATAGACAAAAGTAACAAAGCTGACACAGACTCAAAATTAGTACGTGAAACAACAGTCAACAGTGACATGGGAAGGGAGAGGGATTAGTAAGAGGTGTCTCATTAAAAGGAATATCTCTGTGGACAGCTAAACCATAATGCTACTGGGATGCTCAGGTGGCCAGTATAGGATATACTGTCCCCAGTAAGGGCTAAGGGAACTGCATTAGCTACCCATAAGTTTCCCCTAGGGCTTGAGTAAAGCTCTTTCCAAGAGATTCATTTCAGCAGTTTTAGCCTGTTATAAGCAGTCAAATCATGACCACGGACCAAAGAATACCACCCCCCTCCCAGGACCATTCATGAACATTCTGGCTCATCCACTAAGATTGCACGCTCAAAGGTGACAGCAGTAGCTGCTACAACTCATCTCTATGTTTCTTCTCTATTTCAGGAAGACCTTCCTGTGCACCTGCTGAGGAGTTGTAATATCCCTTACCGCTAAATGTCAGTGGTAATTTATTTTTCCATTCTCAAAAATAACCTATTGTTCGGCTATATGAGTTCAACACTTGATATTTAATGCAATTAGCTGTATGGGTCACAGAATTGTCTTATTCTTTCTTAAGCCTTTAATACACATTGTTCAATCTGCATTTGATTCTCTTTTTCAAACTTATTTGACAGGATAGCCAAGATCATTTATGAAACTTCTCCATCCTCTACATGGAGACTTACAACTCTTTGGTTTTGTATATCCATTTCACTGTTTTGAAATAAATTATTTCCCAATCTGACTTCAGTTCTGAGAGTCATATATGCTTTATTGTCAGCCATCTAACTATACCAGGTTGTGAACTCAGATTGTCCATTTCTGTGAGACTTCTATGGTCATTTTACCTGACTCAGCACTGTATTCCCCTTTCTCTGTCTCCAGAAACAGATGTATTTTGACATCATATCACTTTGTCCTCGGTGAGCATCATCAGGAGGCACAGTGAAGAGAAGCTTTGTAATTGTACATCTTCTGGGCTCAATCTATGGGTCATCACAGGTCCTTTGGATCTTGCTCATATGGCCTCTTCCAGCATATTGGTCTAATTATCACTTTCTCCCCTCTCTCTTCAGACTCAGTTTAGATTCACTGTTTTCCAGGTAAGTGTTGCCCATTCTCTGACCACAGTTCTACAATGTTCTGATTGAATTCCTTTCAATGTACTCCATATGAAAATATCTCTCTCCATATGAAAATATTGAGTGCTGAATCAAGTGATGAACATCCTCAGTGTCACCAAGCCTGAGAACAAAAGGCTAGCACCATTTCATTTCCTGTACATTTTATATTATTACATCAATCTATTGGTTAACAATACTCATTCGAAACATAAACTCACTGATTCTACCTATAGTTTTTGATGTTTGCATCCAATCAAATGTCAAGGTTCTTGTTTTTCTTAGTTGATGGTTTTGAGTTTCTATTTTAGATTTTCTTTGTAAGCAAATTTTATTAAGTGATGGATTAATAATGATAAAAATCAAACAATTATCCAGTAATAATATAAAATAATTAATTAGCACACACACACAAATATAGTATAACACGAATCTTAAAAGGTCTTATTAATAAAAAAAATCTGGAGCCAGATATTGGGGTGAAAGCTGAAAGATCGGAGAGACAGAACAAGCCACAGCCAATTTCACCTTGCCAACTCCTCAGCTGATCCTGCTTCCACGAATCCTCAGATTGAAAGCCTCTGAGTCTTCACCCCTGAGGGTTTCAGTTGAACTGCTGCTTAGTTCCTGTCTCCTCATGCCTTATATACCTTTCTGTGACCTGCCATCTTACTTCCTCTCTCCATCCAGCTATATTACTTCCTCTGTCTGTACAGACCTCCAGACCTCTATGGTTAACTAGTTCTGGGATTAAAGGTGTGTGCCACCATGCCTGGCTCTATTCCCAATGTGGCCTGGAACTCACTGAGATCTGGATGAATCTCTGCCTTTGGCATGCTAGAATTAAAGGCGTGTGCTACCACTACCTGACCTCTATGTTTAATATAGTGGCTGGCTTTGTCATCCGATCCCCAGGCAAGCTTTGTTAGAGCATAAATAAATAAAATATCACCACATTATAGGTTTCAAATCTATAAAATAAAACATGCTGAATTAAAAACAGAAAATGACAAATCTATAGTCAGGTGTGAAGCAAAAATAGAAACAATTACAAGCAAAAAAGTCACACACATCTATCTGAAGCAGATGAATACAGCTATATTTGTTCATTTTTAATTATGATTATAAGTCTCTACTGCTGAGGTTTAGGTAGAAAAGATCTAAAATTGAACTAAAGCCTGTACTGTTTGCTCTAAAGGAATCATCCTGGAATATGTATTTCCAGCCTGGTTGTGTGATCACTTCCCTTTCTTTGGAGTCTATACACTTAGAAACTATTTAGAATCTGATTAGGAATCTCAGGAGGGACGAAATCTCACATTTCAAGTCAGTTAAAATAGAGGGATACTTCAAGGCAGGACCTAGGTTACTTGAACTTAAAATATTTACATATAAATATAGAAATGAGCTTCCATTTAATTAGGCATACACAAAGACTGTTTTAACAGTGTCTGTAACTCTCCTTTCTTTGGGTGATCTGCTGCTGTTGCCTTTCGGAACTCTAGATGATTGATGTGTACAATTCTACTTAGCAACAAGGAGTCTATATGGCAAAAATACACCAAGTCATTGTGACTTCATGCCAAACTACTGGTCAACGGACTAGAGCTTATTTCTTGGCAGGACACTTTCTCTCACATTTTGAAACATCCTTTGTCTAAAAATGGAAATGAAACCACTTACTCTCACACCCTGTGGGAAAAATGTAGAATAGTAAATAAAAAAAAATAAGTCACTTCTCCTAGAGAAATATCTAATCTAGTTAGAGGGACAAAGCATAGCAGTATTAAAGAAACCCTTTCTCAAAATGCGTGGTGGTCATGGGTGAGAGAAAGGCTTCTCAGTGTGAGTTCCACTAGCTCGTCCTTCCCATACCTCAGGTACTCAAGGCTCCCTGGGGAGATAATCAAGAGAGGTTGACTTCTACAGTAGGCTTTCTGGCTGTTTCTATGGCAACCGAGTGACAATAATCACAGCACTTCACTTCAGTCCTTAATGCCATTTAGTCATCAACAGAGGCAGAGCACCCACTGTGTGCAGGGAAATATACTGGAAGGTGGTAGCAACAAGAATTTTTATTGTTGAAAATGGAAATTACTAGTAGAAAATAACTCTCTTACCAACACAGCGCCTGAAAAAAAAAATAAAACAGGAAAGTCAGGTTTATTATTTTCACATTAGGGTTCCCAGGCTTACACTGAGCTGTATGTGCTTCTTGGCAAATGTAGACATAAGTGCTGTTACCCAGGAAAGAATCAAGTTTGCCTTCTACCCTGGAAATTACATTCCGCTACTCCTAGAAGATTTTTCCCTAGAATTTTTGTTTTGAAATATAGAACCACTTGTTTTCCTTAATGAGACTGTAATTAAAAATGTTAAAGTGAAATTTTCCTTCTTTTCACAGAGCCCATGAGCTGATGTTAAACAGAAGCACGGCATTAGAAAGAGTAGCCAAACATAAGACATAGTGTCATTTTAATGTGAAATGTCCTCAGAGGTTCACGCTTTCTATTCAGCTGGTGGAGCCACAGAGCAGGCTATGGAAACTTCAGGATGCACAGTCTTGCTGGATGAAGTGAGTCTTTGGAAGTGGGTCTTGAAGATTTCCACCTGGCCCTACTTCCTGTTCAATCTCTAGCTCCTGCCAGTGCAATGTACCAACTGGCCTCCCACTTTGTCCAAATTCTTTCCCCGCCAAGTACTGTAAGCCTGCATTAACCTCTTAACTCTTACACCATTTTTTGTCAAGTATTTGGTCATAGCAAAAACAAATTACCAACAGAGGGTCCTTTTTCACTCATAGAAACCACATACTGACTAGCTACAGAATGCTAAAAACAAACAAACAAACAAACAAAAAACAAAACAAAAAACCTCCAAATATATTTCTTCTAACTTCCCATAGCCCTGAGGAACCATTCTATACCAACATAGATCATGTCCCAGGAACTGACCTTCATATGTAGTAAAAATGTGTGTTTGCTTTAACATTCATTAATGTGCCAATTTCCTCTGAGATTTCACTTAGATTAATTTTTTTCTTAATATGCTGTATTTATTTATTGAAAATAGATTTTTTTCATACAATATATTATGATCACCATTTCCCCTCCACCAACTCCTTCCAGATCCTCCCCCACTTAGATTAATTTTACATAAATTATAATATCATATTCTTTAACTCACTTGCCTATTGCCCAAGTAACCTAAATAAAGAGATTTCATAATTACTGTGAAAATAACATTCTGACACATGACTACTTAAGTGGTTTGTATGCTTGAATTTACTTATTTTAATTTTTAAAACCTTAGTTTTCTGACTACATAGAATTTATTTTAAAGTTAGAGAAAAAAATATCAAAATAATTGTTTGTTTTGTATTTTTATCTATATTGAGTGTGTATAGCTGCTTCTGCAACTGTATATATATTGTGTGTACATGTATGCTTGTGTGTGTTGCATGTGTGTGCATATGCATACATATACCTGTGCACGTCACTGTGAAAGTCAGAGGACACCAAGAGAATCCATTCTTTCCTCTTCTTACCTTGTAGTTCCTGGAGATGGTGGTCAGGTCATCAAGCTTGGTGGTAAATGCTTTTATCCTTTGAGTCATCATTTTGGCTTCTACGAAAAAAATTCATAATCACTTTGAAGCTTAATTATTAAGGTATGTAAGCATTTTGTTTTTATTTTGTTGTTAAATGAGATTATACTTTGTACATGATATTGACTCAACTTTGATACTGATGGGAACACTATAGTAGTTTATGCAGACTGCAATAACCTCACTTTCACCATCTCTACCTCAGTTTATATGTTGAAACTTTAAATCCCAATGTGACCATTGGGAAGATGGAGCTTTTAGAGGGATAATAAAGTATAAATAACTTCATGTAAAGGTAGGGCCCTTTTACAATATATCCTATTGTAAAAGAGTAAGAAACACTAGAGACTAGATACTGATTTCACTTAAAGATGACATGAAATTATGTCTGTAAATATCATTCTCTTGTATGTGCAGAATAAAGGCCATGGATGAGCACAGCAAGTTGTGTCTCTAGGCTGAGAAGAGAGCTTTCTCCAAGATTTAATGCTGCTTGGCCTTTATCTTAAGTTTCCATTTCCACCACATCAGAAAACACATTTCTACTGTTGATACTCCCCCAATCCGGAATTTTATTACAACAAATGAGAGAATTTATGCATGTTAACAGATGCTTCCCCATTATGATATCTTAATAATCTTATTATATTTACACTGTATATTATAATCTTTTATTAGTGGAATTGGAGTTATGAATGATTGTGAGCTGCCATGTGTCTGCTGAGAATTGAACCCTGGTTCTTTGCAAGAACAGCAAGTGCTCATAACCACCAAGCTCTCATAATCTCTTTTATCTCTGTCACTTTATGACATTATAAGAACCAATATTTTGATTACTTCCACAAACACTTATTAATATGTTAATGCATAATAGGCAGCATCCTAGATTTGTGGAATGTGCCAAAACCAAAGAAGGCTGGCTTTGTTTTTTTGATAGATCGTATATTGAATGTGTGTGTGTGTGTGTGTGTGTGTGTGTGTGTGTGTATGTGTGTGTGTGTGTGTTATTGAGGATCTAGTCAGAAGACAGAAGTGAGCATACTTAATTTAAAGGAATATTAACTAATAATGTCACAGAGAGGATGCATGACTGTCTTATGAGACATTTATTCATGGAGAGGTTCATGCAACACCTGGTTAATGAGTGAGACCTGAAGAGCAGAATAAAGAATAACAAGAGTGCAGAGTAGACAATATAACAAAGGAGAGAGCATGTCCCTCCAAAGGAGAGGGCAGGGATGCTGCCCCAGGGGATGCTGAGAATTTAGCTTCGGTGCCACTGGCAGTGACTCAGAACCCCCTCAGCCTTACTATGTTCATTCTTTCTGAGGAGTCATGGAAATGTAGTGACAGTTTCCTCCTGGGAGATCTGGCATGTGCTTTTGCAGACCACTTTGCCAGGCAGTTGTTGAGATAACAAAAGGACCGTGCTCTTATCTTCACTCAGAAGAGGTCTGTGCATCCAGCGTTTTTCTATAATAATGGTACGACCAAAAAAAAGAAAGAAAAAAAAACCCAAACATGCTTCAGAAACAGAACCCATTTTTTTGAGATTCCTTTCTTTCAAAAGCTAAACTTGTGCCTTTGACCAAGAGGACATGCTCAGAGAGTTCAGATTTGGTTCCACAATTAGGGCAATCAAGGTGAATTTATAGTTAGTGGCAGAAAGTTGCTAAGTGACACATTCATTTCTTTAGTTAGAACAACAAAACAACCTCGTTTCCATTTAGCTCACTATCTGTTGAGTATGGGAGAAGTTGTAATCCATTCTTCAAAATAAGGGAAGAAATCTTGTCTCTATAGTCATATATCCATCACTGGCTATATTAAATTACTCTTCACAACTTGTCATTGCTTGTTGTATTTTTTTAATTTTCTTTGTCTTGTATCTTATGGCACCTATACGTATTGTAAGGTTAGTCTGTGACAAATGGTATGTAGATTATTAACAAGCTCAGTGAAATAAAGGAGGATGTGTAGGAAATATTAATAAATATATACACAAACATTCAAGGAAGTAGGCAACATTTCAGTTCCTTAAATTCAGTTTGCGCCTGACCCACGACTACCACCTTTTTCTATTATCAGTTTAATTTTCCTTGCTCCAGCCAAACCTCTGCTGACCAGTGTTTACCTGAGTTGTCCAATCTTTCCTTCTCAGGACTCTGATTAGTCAATAGTCTTGGGCTTTTTGGTTTGTTGTTATTTTATTATTTTCCCTTTAAATATTAAACATACCTCAGTGAATTCCCTGGACTCTAGACATAGTTCTTTAACCTCCATTGCATAGATAGCATCTACCTGATTTATACCTGAAGAGATCACTTTAGATGGTAGGGAACCCCCGATGGTGGCATTGAGAACCTAATGTTGAAGTTGCAGAAATACTTTACAATTCATATAAAGGTATTTTCTCTTCATATAGGAAGAATTTCTCTACTGGGAACTGAGAGCTCCAAGTCAGCACAGCCTAAAGTTCCCAGAAGAGAAAACAAAATATATCTTTGTCCCTTAAAATCATTTAGTGAACTGAGTTACTACCCATAGATTTTATGACCCCCGGAACTTAGTTAGATATAAGGATGACAATACCACAGTATGATCACTGATAGAATGCTCCCAAATCACAGAACACTTCAGTTTTCTTATCTGACACCAGAGGCATTAGTCAGGGTTCTCTAGAGTCACATCTCTGGAATCACAGAACTTATAGAATGATTCTCTCTCCTTGTTCCTCTCTTTCTCCTGCTATGTATGTATGTATGTATGTATACACACACATATGTATGCATGTATGTATGTATATATTCCCATATACTACAGGCTGCAGTCCATCAATTGCTAGCTGTGAATGGGAAGTCCAAGAATTTAAGGTTGCTCAGTCTCAGGAGGTTGGGTGTCTCAGATGGTCTTTTGTATATGCTGGAATCCCAAAGAAGGAGACTTCAGTGTAGGAATGGGTATGCTGACAGGCAAGGACAAGCAGTCAAAGAGTGAACACACTCCATTCTGTCTTCTGTTGTCTTCCAGCAGAAGATGTGGCCCAGATTAAAGGTGTGTCATCCAGCCTCAAGATCCAGATCAAAGGCGTGTTGACTTCTTCCCTGAAGGTCCAGATCACAATTGTGCCCTCCATTTCTGTATATAGGTCATTTCAGATATAGTCAAGTTGACAACCAAGAATAGCTATCACACCATAGTTTAGGCTTTAGCAATCTAAAATACCATCTTCTAATTAAAATACATGAAGTAAACTTATTGTATAATTTCCTACTTATGGGGGCATAAATCTAAACTGTCATTTACTATTAAATAAATTCTTTTACAAGCTGGTAAATAAAAGTTCTGATTGTGTGTAGATATGCCACAGTAGTTACTGGCATGAAAAGCCATTCCAGGCTCAGTGTATTCACTTATGCCATTTTTATGGTGGTGTAGGTTTAGTGTCCTTATTTTATCACTGGGGAATGGTGCTATGTGAGGAGCTTTGATTTAGGTTTCTGCTGTTGACAGAAGTCCAGTTGGCAGAGGCAGCCGTTTGGTCAGAATATGTATGGGATGTTTTTGATGTTGTGCCCAGGCCCAGTTTCCATGCTTGCCATGGGCACTTTGCTCATTTGCATACTAAGTATGTAAGACATTTTCAGGAAGAGACACCAATAATCCTAGTTTCTGCCAAGTGTTATATCACCTTTATGAGTCTCCTGAGGCAGGATTGTATTCTGGATAGCATGCAGAGTGCATGATAGTTTTACAGTCTATGCATGGAGAGATTCATGAAACAGCTCTTCGACAGACTTACGTGGCAATAAAGTGCATACATTTCCTTCAATTCCATAAAAATTCAAATTAGCAGATGTTTTTGGATAAATTAGTACATGTTTACATTTCTGTTTACATTTTCAAGAAAAATGACAATCAAAAATATTATAATAAAATTTTCACATGCGCAAGACAGGCTTTCCTCCTTGGCTGTTTACTTAAATTTTAGCTATGTGCTATCAGATGATGATACCAAAATATGCAAGTTTTTGTATAATTGACTCATTTTTCTCAGTGAAAAATCATATTGAAAAATAGATAAAATTTGTGATAGAAAAGATGAAAAAGTGTTTTTTTAATTATTATTTATCATTATTATTATGTCTGGTCATGGGTATCCAAACCCAGGACCTGGATATTCTAGGCAAGTGCTATATCACTGAGTAACATCTCTAGGGCTGGAGATTGCTTTTGAAAGTAACAAAACTTTATGGTTACATAGGTCACATAATACCAAATGCAGAGTGGAAAACTCAGACCAAACAGTCAGCTTATGTCCTATCATTAAATAATCGTGCTACTAAGTGTAGCAGTAAGTATAGAGCCCAAGAAACTGGTTCCTTGAAGGCGAGAAGTTATCTGCAAAAAGAACATAGACTTGTTCTAAATCTCTTGGTTTCTGAATTATGGTCTCTACATGGTGCTTTCCAGAACTGCCATGTAGTATAGCCATTTGATAAACTTACATTCTGTCCCATTAGATCTGCTGCATCACAGAGCTTGTGTGGTAGATCACTTTACCCTGCAGCCTAGACTTCCTAAAGAGACATACCTTGTACTTACTGCCCAGCAGCTAGCAGCCTGGTGACTGTGTAGATATGATCAAGTAGCACTTTCTAATACACCATACATTTACTCTAAAATTCAGACTGCCGACCATTGCAACTCTGCATATTTTCTCCTGTGGGCAAGCAGTGTGGACTGCAGTAATTTATCTCAAATGTTATAAAGGAAATCCTGACTTGCACCTGATCCTTGAACCCCCATAGTCTCACTGAAACGGTAGGCTCCGCACTTATGTGTGATTTCTTTCACTCTCTATTATTACTATGTCACATAAACTATTTGCAACTTTCCTTCTTATCAGCTTCAAGTCAGCATGTTATCAGCATAAAGACCAGTGTGACATTTGAGGAATGTCAAGTGATGAAGATCTCTGAGCAGGATATTATGCCACAGACCTGGGGGATTTGTGTAGCCTCAAGCTTAAACTGTGATGGTTTTCTGGAGTGCCTTCCAGATAAAAACAAGATGTTCCTGCTGGCACTTGCCGATTAGCGTAGAGAAGTATGCATTCTCAGGCTAACGGCTGAATAGCAAATGCCTATGCTGGTCTGTTGCAGTCAAGGTGCTGAATATGGAGTAGGGACTTCAACTGGAGAGTCCTCATGATTATGTGTACTCCACTCTACAGGCTTTGTTAAGACCTGCTCTCTAGGAATGCTGAACAGATCTGTTAAAGGACAACGTGACAGACCCACTAGCTATCCTCACATTCATGCCTTGTGAGAATTCACTTTTGTTTTATTCTGATCACTATGACATCACCACTATCCTGAATAGATGATGTGTGTACCTGTCTTTTATGATAAGATGTTTCTATCATATCCTTTAATAATGAAAATGAAATGATTATTTCATTTAATATTTTAAAGACTGTTCTTAGTCAATGATCTTTAATACTTATTAATGATAAGAATGCTTGATTCGGTCTCCATGCCTTAGTGAAGGGACACTTTCTGGGTTTCCTTGATGATATATCCAGACTATGTTCACAGGTCTCAAATTATGAAAGCTTCCCAACTTCCTTATGTTTCTTACGGTATTTTTTCATGTAAAATTTAATACTTACAAAGGTTAATGTCTATGTCCTTAAGATTTTTAAAGTCCCTCATCATATCATTCCTGAGAATTTAAGGATATTAATCTCCTGCATTATAGGCCACACCTAGGCCAATGTCACTATGCCAACCAAGTAAACTGGTAGTGTCTCGTGTGACTTCCTGAAGGCATACTCTACATCTGGATTCTCCAATATTGCTGAGATAATGAGCAATATGATATACTATCTGAGGCAGGAATGCAGTATCAGCATGGTTTCTGAATGGGATACCTGCAAATTGCTAGAAAACTCAGCTCTCCGGATGATAGCCTATGACACTAGCTGAGAATCAGAGGACATGAGTTTGTTGCTTTCTTCCTGCAGTGGTTCTAGTGAAGATACTATGCTGTTTGTAGCTGTTGCCTCCATCAGTGCAATCCTGTGAAGCAGACACTCGATCACAAGGTCTTGTGCAGCTGCCATATCATCCCCGTGAAGGGGAGGGACCTGTAACTAGTGAAGATTACATTGTGTGTTTCAAATCACAAGATTTCCACCATATCAATTTTCTCTTGGTATTTCAACAAATCATCACATGCTTGGGGACTTTAAACAAGAGCAAATACTACCGTATAATTTGATTAGTCAGAAATACGATCTCATTTTATTGTGCTCTAGAATCAAGTTATCAGGAGGACTTGATGCTCTAGGTTTTGCATTTGCTAGAGGCCTCCTGAGATCTTTCCCTCGGGACTTCTTTCTTTGTATTCACAGTCATAGCTTAATCATTTTGTAGCCACTCTTCCCACACCTTCCTCTATCACTGAATCCCTTTCTCACTACATCTAGAATATGGGGTTTCTAGAACTCAAGAACTTCACTGGAGTAGCAGATATGGTTTGAATTAATGTTTCCTTTTCAGTGTTGGTGTTCTAAATCCTATCTATAAGAGACACATTTGCAGATGAGGCAGGATAAGAAAGACTATCGTTGAGGCAATACTACTCTGTATGCTACTAGAGCAGTCAAGAACATGATATATTCCTTAGAGAGTGGTTTCCAGCATTAAGTCAGGTCAGAATATCTGAGGAGGGAGTGAATGTACACAAGGATCATCTCTGTTTTGAGATGGACTTCAGTAGAAAAGTTAAAACTCTAGAGATGGAGATGGGCCTAACTTGTTCTACACCTCAAGGTTTTCTCTACTGAGAGATGAGGCAAATAAACATGTTTTAATTTTCTACGTCTTACATATAATATGATGCTATGATAAAACGTTTTAACAAGTGACTAATTTACTGAACAAGTGCCAGTAGATACGCTAATGTGAAAGAGAGAAATCTCTTAAGGCTCCATCCTTACCAAAGGATGCCTTACGGGCAACAGGAGTCAGTCTTCCTCCATGTACGAACCCCTCGACTGGTTACCTAATATCAAGTGGTCAGCCCCGACATCATATACATACAGGCACAGTTAACAGACTCAGCCAGTTGTATTTATGTATAAATAATAAGAATTAAGGAACAAGAGTCAATGAATTTGAGAGGTATCTTGGTGGGTGGCATGGGAGAGATAGGAGGAGGAAAGGGAAGGGAGAAACAATCTTATTAGTCATTAATTTAAAAAAATAATAAAGAAGTTCCTGATTTAGACTTAATATTCAGGAAGAATTCTCTTAGGCTATATTAGCAAGTAATTCCATGGTATTCAAGAGACAGCTGCACATCAATTTATAGGCAAAAATTACAAAGCCACCCTCTCTGCTACATGGGAACAAATACAGCATCTTCTTAAGGGATTAGGAAAGACTGTCTCAGTGACTGAGAAGAATGGAATACAGTAGTTTGCAGGGATAAACAAAGATCAAACTCTAATTTATGAAACAATAATGGATACTTTGAGTTTTCGTTAAAGTAGAATGACAATTAACTAGCATGTTTGGACAAGGTAGAAGCCTGGCTTGATTTATATATATTTTAAATTCTTGTTACTTTCTGGAAAACAGATTGTGGCTACAACAAAGTATCATAAGCGCCACATTTTCCATGTGCTTACACTGCAGAGAACATATCATTGTTTTTGTTAGACATTTTTTGTATCTGGCATAATATTTAAAACATGATAGTTTGTGAAAACGGTCATATAATTATTATTAAGTGCTTATGTAAATTAATTAAAATGAAATACAATTATTTCTTAGTTGGGATTTTTTTCATGTATGAGAAATTAATTCTGAGTGGAAGTGAACTGTATAAAAAAACATTCCTTTGGGTACTCCTCATCTACCTGGTGATAACTAGACATGGAGATTAACACAGCAGCCGGCCCAGCACTCTGACTGCCACCTGGGAATGCTGTCAAAATGAACATCTATGTGCTCTTTCCAATTTTGAGCTTTCTCGTGGACATCACTGCAGGTGGAAACAAAGTAAACAAAATGGATGTACCGCTTCATAATGCATATTTTAACAGGAGTAGCAGCAAGAACAACTTAAAAATAAAGCAGCAACATGTTTCTCCTGACAGAAAAGAGGTCAAAGTTGGTTTATTTATACACAACTCACGTTCCTATCCTTGGCATCTTTTTTTTTTTCCTTGCAGCATAAGTTTTTCCCAAACTACACCCAAGACCTTCTTGTGAGCTGAGAACCATGTAGAGCACATACATACCGGCACCTAGCTTCCTGTGATATTTTAACTAAATCCTCATGAGGTTAAAGTATCAAGTGCAGGACTTGAAGAGGAGATAGCTAAGAATGAAATATGAACTGGTTGCCCTTGACCTAGACCAAAGGTATTATATAGTAGCTTCGATCTTGGCTTTCTTTATTCTTGAGTTAAAGGATTGTCAGCTTCACTTCAGTTAAATTTATCTCCTAGTTTGCTTCATTTATTTGTTTTATTTTCCATCTTTTTATGAGTTTATTCTATTATCATAATCCTACTTATCCATACTGTTATTTCTGAACTTATTAGTTTAACTTTATTTCTACTACTCTCCTTAGCCTGGATCCTTTCCTCCTCCCATGAAATTTATTGTTCTTATTGAGAATATTTTCTTCAGAGAACCAATAATTGTGATCTCACCTACTTTTTCTCATTTTGTTACACATCTTGGGGTTGGTGTGAGGGATGGAGGCAGGCAGATAGCACAGAAGTGATAAAAAGCTGAGAGCTTTTTCTCTTAAAGGACGTGAGTAGCAGAGATGCCGAGTGAAGATCTGATGTGGTTTGCTGATAGAAGTAAATATAAATTGTAAGACAAGGAGTCACGTTGATTGAGAAAAAGATTTTACAGAGTTGTGAACCAAAATGGGAGAAATAAAAGGGATCCAAGAAGGTTAAATTTTAATGACTTAACCTGAACATTCGGAGTGACGATGGAAGCTAAACCACAGCCATCATGTTCAGTAGACAATGCACATATAGACCAAGTGGGGCACAAGACAACACACAACCCACCTATCTTATCAGTAAGTAGTGCACATGTAGACTGACAGGGGCACAGGACAACATGAACTGCAGCATCCTGCTCAGTACCAAGTGTACATATACACCAAGGGACAAAGGGAATTCCAGTGGATAAGATCAAGAGTTCATTCTCTTATTTAAAAGAAAAAAAAACTTTAATGGAATTTGGCTAATTTAGGGATACAGGAATAATCAGATTTATCATACATCATTTGATCTTATTCTATTTATGTAATGTCTTTCTGGTTAGGATATATACTAACTTTAATAATTCTAACAACCTATTGTAAAAAAAAACCACACACATAAAACTATGTTCTTCCTTCCTCTTGTTTTCCCTTCCTTTAATTAAAAAATTAAGGCTGGGCAGTGGTGGCACATGCCTTTAATCCCTGCACTCAGGAGGCAGAGGCAGGCAGATCTTTGTGAGTTCGAGGCCAGCCTGGTCTACAGAGTGAGATCCAGGAAAGGCACAAAGCTACACAGAGAAACCCTGTCTTGAACCCCCGCCCAAAAAAAATATTAAAGCATAGCCCACTAATATAAACTTTTTAAGTAATGGTATCAAATCCAATCTTTAGTCTTGGAAATATGTATTCATTTTTTTACAATATTTTCTTTTTTCTTTTCATTAAGAAATTTTTTTCATTCATTTTATGAACCAATCAAAGATACCCCTCTTCCCTCCTCCCCCCCCCCACCCCCCCCCCAACCAAGCCCTCACTCTCCCCTCAAGAAGACAAGGCTTCCCATGGGGAGGCACATCCAGTAGAGGCCAGTCCAAGCCCCTTCCCCTGCCTCAAGGCTGTGCTAGGTGTCTCATCATAAGTAGTGGGCTCCAAAAAGCCAGCTCATGCACCAGGAATGGATTCTGATTCTACTGCCAGAGGGCCTCCAAGCAAATCAAGCTATACAATTGTCTTACCATGCAGAGGGCCTAGTCCAGTCCCATGCAGACTCCACAGCCATTGATTCAACTTTCATAAGTTCCCACTAGTTTGGTTTGGTCGTCTCTGAAGGTTTCTCCTTCATGATCCTGATGCACTTGCTCATAGAATCCCTCCTCTCTTTCTCTCCGAGTGGACTTCTGGAGCTCTGCCTGATTTTGGGCTGTGGATTGCTGCATCTGCCTCCATCAGTCATTGGAGAAAAGCACTGTGATGACAATTAGGGTATTCACCAATGTGATCACTGGGGCAAGCCAGTTCAGTTCAGGCACCCTCTCCACTGTTGCTAGTAGTCCAAACTAAGGTCATCCTTGAAGATTCCTGGCAACTTCCCTAGCATCGAGTTTATCTCTATCCCCATGACATCTCCCTCCACTATGGTATCTTTCTCATTGCTTTCCCACTCCATCCCTGTTCCAGCTCAGCCATCCCATTCCCTTATGTTCTCATTCCCCATCCCCTACCCTCCATTGTCCACCCCTCACCCACCTCCATTGTTCACACATGGAGATCTCATCTATTTCCCCTTCCCAGAGTGATCCATGCATTCCTCTTTGGGTCTTCCTTGTTAGCTAGCTTCTCTGGAGTTGTGGGTTGTTTTCTGGTTATCCTTTGCTTTACTTCTAGTATCCACTTATGAGTGGGTACATACCATGTTCATCCCCTGAGTCTGGGATATTTTCTAGTTCCATCCATTTGCCTGCAAATTTCATGATGTCATTTTTTTTTTGTCCGCTGAGTAGTACTCTATTGTGTATATGTACCACATTTTCTCAATCCATTCTTCAGTTGGGGGGCATCTAGGTTGTTTCCAGGTTCTGGCTATTACAAATAATGCTGCTATGAACAGAGGTGAGCATGTGTCCCTGTGGTATGATTAAGCATTCCTTGGGCATATGCCCAAGAGTGGTATAGCTGGGTCTTGAAGAAGATTGATTCCCAATTTTCTGAAAAACCGCCACACTGATTTCTAAAGTGGCATAAGAGACCCCCAAAATTCTACCAGGGAACTCCTACAGCTGATAAACACCTTCAGTAATATGGCAGGATACAAGATTAACTCAAAAAAATCAGTAGCCCTCCTATATACAAATGATAAACGGGCTGAGAAAGATATCACAAAACACCACCCATTACAATAGCCACAAATAATATAAAATACCGTGGGGTAATTCTAACTAAGCAAGTGAAAGACCTGTATGACAAGAACTTTAAGTCACTGAAAAAAGAAATTGAAGACAATATCAGAAAATGGAAAGAACTCCCATGCTCATGGATAGGTAGAATTAACATAGTAAAAATGGCCATCTTACTAAAGGAATCTACGGATTCAATGCAATCCCCATCCAAATCCCAGCACAATTCTTCACAGACCTGGAAAGAATAATACTCAACTTCATTTGGAAAAACAGAAAACCCAGGATAGCTAAAAGAATTCTGTACAACAAAGTCACCCCTGAATGCATCATGCTCTCTGACATCAAGCTCTACTATAGAGCTATAGTAATAAAAACAGCTTGGTATTGGCATAAAAACTGACATGTGGACCAATAGAATCGAATTGACGACCCTGACATTAACCCACACACCTGTTTTTCTACAATATTTTCTATGGCTATTGTAAAAACAAATAAATTGTTCTGAGTTGATATTCTTTATTTTTTGTTAAACTAATTCCTAGTTTTTGTGTGTGCTTGTTTGTTTGTTTGTTTTGTTTTGTTTTTGACACAGGGTTTCTTTGTGTAGTTTTTGGTCTCTGTCCTGGATCTTGCTCTGTAGACCAGGCTGGCCTTGAACTCACAGAGATCTGCCTGGCTCTGCCTCTCGAGTGCTGGGATTAAAGGCGTGTACCACTGCAGCATGGCTAACTCCTAGTTTTTTAATTGATTTTGTTGTTATTATAAATGTCTTATATTATTTTAACAGCATTTGTTCTAACTTTGTGGCAGTATTTAATACTTATATAGAAAATTCTTACTGATTTCTGAAGAGTATTTTATATATTTATAAACCATGTGATATTCGTAATGTATAAGAAGCTTTTCCTAAGCTTAGTCAACTCACTTTATATTTCTATGCCTCAGTTTCCTCAATCACACAACAAAAATATTAGGAATTCCAATTTAAGGAGTCATCAGTAATAAATTTCTAAAACAAAACAAAAAAAGTAGTAGTGGATTCTTAGAACTCTGATTGCCTCTTGAGCATCATTGAAAAGGATTATATGCTACTCCTATTATTTCCAATATTAATAATTTAAGAAGTACAGTTTTGTTATTGCTATAAATGAACTTAATTTGTGGAAATTTAACTTCCTGAGAAATTGTGCTTAAATAAGAAGTCACTGCATGTTTATCATCATCTCAACTGGCAAACTGACCTTTGAAGACTGATGCCTTATTTCAAGTGACAATTAAATCCAGATCACAATTTGACAGGTGTTTCTGTCATCATTCTGGGCTGCAGTGGTTAAATAAAGTAAAGTTTCTGTCCCTTCATTAGAAACATTACAATGGAGTAGGGCTCTATCATTTGTACCAGTCAGTGGGTTATATACTAACACATTTGTTGTTCGATGTCTCAGTTTGAAGTCTCTTTATTCCAACTCTACAGCCTTGATGTGTCATGCTCTCCTTTGTTGGGATGTCATTTGATATCTAAATAAGATTAAGCCTGATATTACTAATGATGGACCATAGAACAGTGTGTGTCTTCTCTTCTTCAAAGTCAGACTGTCTTTATATCAGCTTCCAGCATGTAGATTTGGCCTTGGCAACCTCAAGGAATACAACAAATTCTGAAACGACTGTCTAATATATATCCAATTGTGTTAATTTAAAGAAAAACAATTGTATGAGATCATGAGATAGCTCATCAGGTAAAGGCACCTGACACCAAGCCTGAGAAGCTGAGTTCAATCCCTGGATCCATATGGTGAAAGGCAAGTATAGACTTTCCTGCAAGGTGTTCTCTGGCCTCCACATGGAATCCATGTTGTGTACATATACACATATACACACAAATACATACACACACATTGAATATAATTTTTAATGGAAAACAATTGCAAAAATTTCTCACATAAATTCATGCCAATACTCAGCATTTAAAATCCAGGCAAATTAGGTATGACATTATACAAAACCAAACCAAAACAAAACTGTAAGTCAGTGGTTTAAAACTTTATTACCTAAATTTAAGGTAAATGCCTTGGCCTCTGAGGACATTAAAAGGAATAATATCAGAGGACTCTGGGAATATTTTCTTACCAGGAGACACAGGAGGTACAGAGCCTCTAAGGTTAGACTAGGATTACATTAACACCAGCATAAGCCTGATCACTACACACACTACTCAACTTCTGTGAACCTCAAGAGCTGTTCAGACACTTGGCGTGACAGGTGCAAGAATGCATAATTGACTAGAAGAGCTCTGTCCTTGGAATTTACAACATATAATCACCCATCTTCAAATTCCTTGAACTTAAATATTTGATATTATATTTATAGTTACTCAAAGTCAACACTGATCAATTGTAATCGATAAGAACGGATAATACCAAGGAAGCACATGGCTTAAACTTACCTATGTGATGATGTTAAGTACTGCACACATGGTGTGGTTAGTGAGCAGCCATGGTAGGAGAGGTGCTATAATGAAAGGAATAAAGATCCATACGCATATGTATAAATACTCCCCATTTCAACATGAGAATGTATAGTACATGGACTGGTGTCCTCTGATTTGTCCTGATAGCTGGTAAGTATGTATTTGTTAATGATTTTATCGTCTTATAGACTGTTATGATTTGCATACAACAGGTCCCCAGCATGCTCTTGTGTTAAATGCATGCATGGTCCTCAGTTTCTGGGGCAACTTTTGGAGGTAGTTGAAAGTTAAGGAGGTGGTCCTTAATTTGGAGGAAGTAGGTCACTTGGGACATGACTTTGAAAATAATGTATTGTCCTTTGCCACATTATTGTTCTGTGCTTCTTGTCTACCATGAAGTAAGGAAGCTCTTCCTCCACTCTCCTGCTGCTGGTATGTTTTGACTCCCCTGGGTCAGAATCAATGAAACCGAGGACTACAGATTGTAATCACTGAAGCTTTCAGTCACATAAATGCACCCCATAAGTGCTCATGCCATGCAGTTTGCCAGTAGTGAGGCAATAGAGTAATACACATCGAAATACTCAACTATGAAACCTGTCCATCAAAGAACTATGTGCAGGATGGGACATACCTAGGTGTACATTTCATAACTGAACTGTATTTAATATGGGTATTTGTAATATGCAGCCATATCTAGATTTCATTTCTGTCAGATCACAAAGAAAAAGAGAACAAAAAAATCACCAGCAGTTGCACCTTACTGAACATGTGTAAGTTGTTTGCTCATGTCATTATTATTTCAGTAATAAAGTATAACAATTATTTGCAGGTATTGTAAGTAATGTAGAGAAAACTTAAGGGAGGATATATTTAGGACATGAAAATACAATTTCATTTTATATAGTAACCTCACCATATTTATATTTTGCTTTCTTTGATGGGTCCTAGAAACATACCCCACGTTTACTCAGTGAGTACATGAAAGCAAATACACACTACATAAGAATTCTAGGCTCCTATGTCTCTTAAATCCAAATAGCTAGCACTATAGTGCTTACAAATAAAAACGACCCAATATCCTCCCCCCCCCAGCAGTACAGGCTATCTGCAAGTCTGTCTCTCCTATTTCTTTAATAAAATAAGGATTATAAGAACACAACAGTTGCAAACAGTCCACCAAGCAACAGGACAGAAAGGCAGCTGGAATAGGGAGAGAGATGCCAATTAGCAAGTATTGAAGTACATGTAGGGTGAAACATAGTTCTTTAGGTAACAATATAAGAAGCTGCTTAAAAAGCTTCAACTATGAAAGAGGTCACATCTGAGTTTCTGACTAGTAGGTGATTTCTTGTTGCTTGATAAACTTATAATTAGTATGGCATATGGCAGGAAACTTCTCAATTAAAAAGATTCTTAATATAATTAACCTACTAGAATTAGTCCAGAAAACTTAAACAAGCTTCTTAAGTTAAGAATAAACCATTGCCATTTGGGTGGGGAAGCAAATTTTAGAACACCCCAAACTCTAAAATCTTATAAAGCAATAAAAAAATCTGAGAAGAGCAGCCAAATTTATATTTGCATATGAAGTATGACCAATGACTCATTCTCAAAACAATATGAAGGCAAATTTACAATTTAGCTCATGGTCTGCATAGCATGGTGTAAATGAATCAAACAATATACAATAAATTTCGGGGACAGTTAAGTTTCAGGTCTGGCGGTTAAATCACAGGTGGGCTCCCACTACAGATAGATATATTGTTGGAATGATAAAAACACTGAAGTAAAAATGTCTTATCCTACTTTAAGCATCTGACTTCAGAAGAAAAGGAAACAGTGGGGGAGATAACAAGTGGTGATAGGAACAGAAAAGAACTAATCTCAGAGCCAAAAATAAAAGGAAGAATCAAAGCAAAGCCACCTGTGTGACCTAGCTGAACAATCCCGGGGTGAAATGAATCAATCCAACTTACAATTTGTGGCTGAGCTGCAGAAATGGATCTGGAAAAATCAAAGGGGATTGCTGAAGGGAGGGGGAGGAAGAACTGGCCGGGGAGTCGTTTGATCAAGCTCTGCATTGCTCCATCAGATGAGCAAATCAAACAGCTTTACTGTGCATCGCTGGCAGATTTATAGATTTTAATTCTGTTGAAATGCACATGTTCATTTTGGTGAGGAATGGAGTCCGACAGAGGACGTGACCTAGTGCATTTAATATGTATTTATCAAACTTTCAACTTTATCCCTGTATTACAAAGAGCTGGGAATCAGAATTCATAGAAAACATTTAGAAAGCAAAATTAAATAATTAGAATCACAAACAAATATTGATGGTTTTGAAGATTTAGATATATTTTTCAAATATAATAAGCCTTATTGGAAACATTTAATAGACAGTGTAAAACCCTTTTAATGTTAGGGTTTATTCCAATTTACAACCTCCTTCCTTCTCTACTCTTCACAAGGGAAAGTAGTATTTCAGCACAAAATTTGCATAACCGTACAACTCATGAATCTAGTAAAAATTACCTTGAGAAAATATTCAAGTAAATAAAAGAAGACATATTTCCAAGCTAAAAGTTAATAACTTAGGACAATTTCATGACTCATTATGTCTATTATTAAGTATTATGAAATAATGTTATTAAAGAATTCCATTTAAATATTTCCAGTAAGGTTTATTCAAAGATGCTCACACATAAGAAATAAATAACTACTATGTACATAGATGGCATGTCAATTGAATATCTAAAAGTGTTTTAAATCACGTATTATGGATATCTAAGAAGGTTAAAAATGGATTGGCAATTGTTTCTTAATAAACCCCTTCACATTTCCCATGTGTTCTTAGATGGTATTTGAAGATTTGTGTTTTATGCAAAGCAAATACTCTACTTATCAGGGTGATTATTATATGCATTTAACACAGATATGACCCTGGTTACCTCCCCTAATCATTCAACTTACATGTAAATGTAACCATACAACAATTGATCAGGAGCAATACCGATATAATAAAAATGTACATGTGTTTTCATAGTAGTTGGATGTTTTTGTTGTTTTTTTAGTCTTTATTCATTTTTATTTTATGTATATGAGTGTTTTGTTTGTATGTAAATATGTATACCACCTGAGTACCTTTGAGAAAAAGATGTCAAATCCCTTGGAACTGGAGTTAGAGAAGGTTGTTGGCAGCTATGTGGATGCTGGGAACAAAACTTGGGCCTCTATGAGAACAGCAAGTGCTCCTAACTGCTAAGACATCTATCTACTACCTTATTTTTCCATTTACATAACATTATGAAATAACCAAATTTAGTGCAGACAGATTGAACAAAGAACCAAGGATCTTGCAACACATAGAATCAAGTTAATTCAGAGAGCTTCACCTGTCAGTGCAGCCAAACAATAAATAGGCTGATAAGTGAAGTTATATATAGGAACAGCTTGATTGGATATTGCTTGAGATTTCCATATCTGGGGTTGGTTTGACCAGTTACCACATTTGACTGGCTGACATTCTGTTACCATGCTGAGGGTTATCTATTTGTTATGAAAATATACACTTAGTCAGGTTTCAGGGTTTTTGCCTACTAAGTTAGTGTGCAGATGGCTTTGTAGAAATTTACAGTAATAAATCACTGTCATTCAAATTTGGTTTAATTAGCATTTTTTGAGGGAAAGTAATATTAAGAGTGTGGTATTCCCATTTGGTAGTGTTTAGTGTATATCTGTGAATCACATGAGGAATGATATTAGCAGAATTTCACTTTAGTCCCAGCTTCTCAATATTTTAGGTGAAATGATCTTGAGAAAATTACTGCTTAGCTGAGTATTAGTTGTTTCACCTTCAAAATAGTCTAGAGATAGACAAAACAAAACCTACTTAGAATTACTAAGCACAAGCTTTTAATGAACTGTAATAGTATCTTTTTATTCAATGACAAAAGTTGATCTATAGCAATTACTATGTTAATTGATTGAAGTGTAATCTGTCTTGCTAGCTAGCCCAGATTGGCCACAGATCCCATTAGCAATTGTATAAGTCTATAAGTGACTTGTAAATATTTGTGAGAAGATGTTTCTCTACTGTACTTGGATTAGTGGCTATAGTTAGTTGGTAGCTGGGGTGCTCAGAATATTGTTAATCTATGAATAGTGGTGCAGTTTATAAAACAGATAAATGCTATATTTAATCCATGTGTTTCATCGCAAGAAATTTTTCAAATAATTTTCAGAAACAGCAGCATTACTCATGCACAAATTCGATGAACTAACTAAGAAACACATTGATATATAAGAAATGACATGCTTATCCAAGAGTCTATCACTTCTGACATAGCAACATCACCAAGATCCTGGTATACATCAGGGTTAGTGACGCTGGACAGATAGGTATGGGCTCCCCATTGCATTGCTGTACAGAATGGGTTGGCAATGTCATAAACCCCTGTGCTCTGCCAGCTCATGCTTCCCTTTAGCTGTTGGTAACCAGTGTGCTTTCTACCACCCTTAATGTATCACCGTTTTTTACATATCCATATGGTTGTTCACACCATAAGGTGATTGTTCAGTCTTGTCTTTCAGTTAATAATTCGCATTTGATCTTCCTCCACAGATTTTTAAGAGTTCATATTTCACACTATTTTAGCACACTAAACAATATCCCATTGCCTGTGCACAATCAACTGAGCCATCTTCATTGTTTTCAAATTTGGGTACACAATGAGTTCTGTTGTAAATATACTACAGAGGGTTATTGTGTTTGAAAGTAACATGCATAAATAAAAGTTAAAGAGACAGTTTTGAGGTTAAAAAGAATAGAAAAAACCCAAACACTGAAAATTGAAGCAAGTACATAAATATTTTCAACAAAAATTAATAAAGATACATATAGACTGTAAAGTAAATAATTTCTGGGTATGTACGGTTTAAGTATGTGTACATATGTTCAGATGTGTGTGAGGGAGTGCAAGACTGGAGGTTGGAGGTTGACTTTGGAGTTCTCAAGTGCTTATGAATGATAATTTTTGAAACAGGGATTCTTACAAAAGCAGAAACACAAGTATTTCACTACATTGGCTGGCAACGAATTTTGGGAATCTTCCTTTCCTTCCCTTCCCAATGCTGAGGTTACAAGTGTTCACCATCACGTTTAGTATTGGGTGTGGAGAGTGAAGATATCAACTCGGGTCTTTTTGCTTTTATGGAAGGCACTTTACTGATTAAACCATCTCCCTAATACCCAAAGGCACAATTTATCAAAATATATCATAGATCTGCTTACAGACATTCATATATTATGTACTAAATATGAACAACTATAAATACATAAGTTCAATTAAAATGTACTTTTAGGACTTTAGAGAAAGTCTAGATAATAAGATACAGTCTTGATGGATACTATTAATAGTATATTGGTATATAATATGAATACACAATGCAATTTGAGCTTTTTATGGATTCACTTGTGTTCCAGGTTCAATTCTAACACCATTATATTATAATCCACCTAAGAATCTAATTCTACATATCCTTATTATTTTCTTTTCATGAATGAGAAAATAGCAGGCCTAAAGCTTGTATTACTGATAATGCATTTTCAAATTCAGATAGTGTAACATCAATGTCCTTCACTATTTTTCTAAGTATCTGTAAATTTATGCAAAACTATTTGTTTGGAAACACTAGTAAATAGAACACTTTAGCCATAATAATCCAGATGGATAATGGGTAGTGCAAGTGACAATTATTGAAATATTTTAAAGTTTATCAGAACACTTTGTGTTCTGATACTATATATCATAAAATTATGAGTAATTTATGGTGGTACCAATAGAAAATTAAACAGTATCAAAGAAAATTACAATTTAGAATTGCTCTGCTAGGACCAGCACTCTGGACATCAAATAGTTACAAAACATGATAAAAGCAGATAGATACATTCACTTTTTAAAATATTATTTAAAAAATAATAACAAGAGGTGGCTCCCACCAATTGCTGGATGAAGCCTCTCTGATGACAATCGGGCTAGGCACTGATCTGAATATAGCAAAATATCTTAGGCATCATTACACTGACATGTTTTTTCTCCAGTCAGTTTTGGTTCTATTCTAGGTCTCTGGGTCATTCAGCCTGTGAGTCCTGGTGCTGCAGGCAGTGTCAGGAGTGGGCTTAGTGTCCTGGATTGGTTTAGATGGAGAGTTTTCTCTCTGGTCCCGCCAAGTCCTGGCGGTCCGATAGCCCACTTATAAAATAAACACACAGACGCCTATATTATTTAAACTGTTTGTCCTAGATAGCTTCTAGCTATCTAGTTCTTACATCTTAAATTAGTCCATTTCTATAAATCTATACCTTGCCACGTGGCTCATGGCTTACCGGCATCTTCACATGCTGCTTGTCATGGCTGCCGCTGGCAGTGTCTCCCTCTGCCTTCCTGTTCTCTCAATTCTCCTCTCTGTTAGTCCCACCTATACTTCCTGCTTGGCCACTGGCCAATCAGTGTTTTATTTATTGACCAATCAGAGCAACACATTTGACATATAGACCATCCCACAGCAGCTTGGGTTTTAGGCTAGACCAGTCATTGGTTGGCCACTCCACAACCAAACATTAGGTGGAGCTGGGGAATCCTTCAGAAGATGGGGAGAATGGATTCTAGGAGGTGGAAGGGCTGTGGACACAAGAAAACCCACAATATCAACTAACTTGGGCTCACAAAGACGAAACCAACAACTAGGAAGTCCTCATGGAACTGACCTATGCCATCTGCATATATGTTACAGTTGTATAGCTTGGTCTTCTTGTAGGACTCCTAACAGTGAGAGCAAGGGCTCTCTCTCACTCTTTTGCTGGCTTTTGGGATCCTGCCCTTCCTACTCGGTTGCCTTGCCCATCCTTAATATATTGGGAGGTGCTTAGTCTCATTGCAACTTGATATGCCATGATTTTTTGATATCCATGGGAGGCCTGCCCTTTCTAGAACAGAAATGGAGGAGGAATGGATTTGGGGGGGTGGGGCCAGAGGAGGAGTGGGCACAGAGGGGCAGAGGGAAGGGACTGGAAGGAGATGAGGGAGGGGAAACTTTGGTGGGATGTAAAATAACTAAAAAACAAACGAACTAACTAAATAAACAGATAGCTTACAATAATTATTGAAGTATTATACAACATAGATATGAAAAGGGAAAGATAAAGATGCCAAAAGTTTGCAAGTCAAATACATCAGTGAATATGGTGGAAATTTATTAAATTATGAAGCACATCTGGTTTTTAAAACTAAGCTTTCACAAAATTGGCTTTTTTTTTTTTTAGCAAATTGAAGGGTAGTTTGACATTTGAGTGATCTGAAGGTGGGACTTTTGTTAATGATGACTTCGTAACTTAGTTTGGATTTCTGGTTTGTCCCCTCCACACACAAAAGTCAACTCTGCAAAAAATACAGAAATGTAAAGTGTAGATGTTAGTAACTATGGTAATCATTATAAGAAACCTAGAACTCTTGGAAGTTCTTATTTATACAGATGGATGTCCATGGAGTATTTGAGGGCACATAGTTTGAGAAAACAATTTGATTATGCTTTATTCTGGTCCTTTTTTTCCTTCCTTTGAGTTCATCTTTTCTCTAAATTGCCTGATGGCATGAGCCCAAATGGATCCATTTGATAGAGGTGCATTAAATTTGAAAGACTAAAGATTAAAGTTGCACACTTCAAATGTTTACAGATATGTTTTAAAATTATTTTATTTCACCATGGACCATACCTTGCATTTCCAGATTCAGATGTGAAATTACAGAGAACAAAGCATATAAACTACATAAGTAGCTAAATAGCAGTGGGTTGAAAGGTATAAATATTCCTTTGGACTATTGAAAACATTATCTACAAAGTGAGTGGTCATAGATTGCATGTGACTAAAGACTCACTCAAATATGGCATCATCTGGATAGATTTCAGAATAAGAGAAAGACATAGTTTACTCTGACAATTCAATAAATGCCACATTCATTACCATTTTAGAGTTTTTACATGTATTCTAGTATATGGAAGTGCACAGACACTTTTTGGTTATGTAGTAATAAATCATGCAAATGAATCAAGGTGCCTTAAGGATCCCTGAAGCTGTAAGACTCGCTAAGCAATGGAATCCCATCAACTGTCCTGAGAGTGTTTCAATTCTTAAGCTAGGTAGTGTCTACCTAGGTGATTTTTATCACTCTATATACTTTACCATTTTAAATATTTAATAATCATTCAAGTGCACCAGAATAAATGTCTGGTAAGAGAACATTATGTGTTGAAAGAATGGTCTCTTTTTCTGCAGTCATATTTTATACTCTGTCTGAGAGGCAGAGCACAGCTGGTCAATCAGTCGTTTTAGAAGCTAAGCACATTTTATTATGCTTCAAAACTGGGAGAGAGGAGTCCTGTGACTATTTTCGGACCGGTTACATTAGACATTTGAGTTAATATCTGTGGTATATCACTCATTATCACATAAATAAACCAACTACTGACAATCCTGACCATTTCAGTTCAGGGCAGATGGTTTTAGGGTCAATAAATTTGACAGAAATAAACTAAGTAACCCTTTTGCTCAGCAGTTCTTAGCATACTCTGTTATACACTGTGAAACTAGATCTTGGAGTCTCAGCTGTTTGTATGTACATAGGACAACAAATGCACTCATGAAAATGAGGTTATATGATTCAAATGATTATTTTATAAACATAAATGAAACTATCATGTAAATTTCAACTTTGTTAAATTTCAAAAATGAAAACAAGGAAGTAAAATATATGAATCTTAGGAAAATGCATTTATTTTGCTAATATAAAAAGGTATTTATTCATAAGACACTGGATACATGCTTCTTGTGTGTTATCATAGTGAATCTTTGCAGCCCATTTATGGAGTAGATATATGTTCTTTCTTACTTTGCATGGATGAGGAAACTGATTTGCACAGGACATGTTAAAACAAGCATATCCGTAGTAAGAGAGCTTTCTGTTTTTTGATTCATTAAAGTATTTCAGGGTAACACAAATCATGGGTGTTGATATTAATGTAGGTTTCCAGATTTCACTAAAATCTTACGGCTGTCAATGCAAATGACAAAGCAGAATTTGGCTCAAATGGGATGCCTTTGTTGGTCTTCAGGATTATCTCCTGCCCCCATGGTTAAAGGTTAATTTTCATCCTATGACTCGGACTTAAGTATTATTATTAATATTGTTGTTGTTGTTGTTAAATGGGAATCACACTTTCCACATTATTTTTTGTCTTAGTTTCTTTTTTTCTTTTTTTGGTTTTTCGAGACAGGGATTCTCTGAGTAGGCCTGGCTGCCCTGGAACTTACTTTGTAGACCAGTCTGCTCTCAAACTTGAGATCAGCCTTCCTCTGCCTCCCATATGCTGAGATTAAAGGCATGGGCCAGCCCCCCTTTTTCTTAACACAAAGATTCATTCATATTGTGTGAGTATTAGCAGTTTATTGGTTGCTATTGGTGTAAAGATAAAATGAATCTACTTACTCTTTGGTAAACACAAGTTGTGTACATATTGGCTGATGTGGATAAATCTGTTAAAATATCCTGCTTCATCATATTTAAGTGTGGCCCTCATGCAGTTATATCGCTAGAAGAAGGGTTTTCTGGGTCATGTAATATCTTGAAATCCAGTTGGAGGAAGAATCTTCTTAAATTATTGTTTCGGTTTATTATCTTATTTTTTTTTTATTATAGAAGTTGTTCCACATCTTGTGAACATTTAGCACATTGGTAAATTTTTCTCTTTTGATCTTTCTGATTGAAGAATAATAGTACTTTTAATGGTTTTTTACTCTGGTAGTTTGGGTAGCTAAAGAAAACTATCACATTTTCTTATTTTTTGCCACTTTTTTATGTGCTTGAGCAGTTTAAATTTTTAGCTGAGAATTTCATATATTGTATTTTGATCATATTCATTCCCTCCCCCAGTGTCTCTCAGATCTAACTTCTTTCCAACTCCTCCAAATTTGTGTCCCCTTATTTTGTGTGATGATAGTTTAAATTATCATTATTTCCCATTTATTTTCTACAGTAAAACCTGTTAAAATTCTGTAACTGAAGTTTAAATATACAATGTGAATTATGTGCATGTAGAGGAAGTTGTGTATATTTTGCATAATAAACATTAATTATTAATAACATTAATAAATGTAAGTATAAATCATATAGATCCCACTGTCCTGGGCTTAGGGAATGATTTTTATTTTAATCGAAAGAAAATTATACAATATATTCTGGTTGTGATTTTGCCTCCTGCAACTCCTACCAAATCTTTCCCACCTACCCACCCACTCAACTCCATTCCTTTGCTTTCTCTCTTTACGAAGCAAACAAATAGGCAAGTAACAATCACAACAAAAACCCTACAAATAAAGCATCATTAAACAACAAAAAAGGAAAACACATGCACACACACAAAATTTAGAAACCATGACATATAAGAAAAGGACCCATAAACAAAAGAAAAAAATGCCGTAACAAATCACTATGAGACAAGAAGTCCACAAAAATATCATTGAGTTCATTTTGTGTTGGTCATCTACTAGTGGGCACAGTTCTTGCTTTAAATATATCTAGCTCCTCTCCTAGGAGTGCCTTTGTAGGGTTCCTGGTTTTTGTGGTTCTCAGCTCCCCTCACCCTCAGATTCACTCTTTTCCTGTCATATTTGAAGTTTGTAAGATGTGTTTGACAGATAGCCTGAAGAGAAAGATTTCCTGAATCTAGTGTGCTTTTAAAGTGGTCTCATTACTCATTAGAGAGGATTAGTCTGTCTGTTTCACCATCATTGATAAGACACACCTCTTCCAGGATTCTTCCTGCAATTATGGGAAAGTTATCAAGACTCTTCAACTGCCAAAGCTTTTAGTCATGATATTTAGAGTCTTGAACCAATAGACTGCCAAAAGCTTAACCTTTCTCACAGCATTGTGGCCTGTCTATGTTAGCATCTGACTCTGGGAACATCCAAATAAACTAAGTAAGCTAAATCTAATGAGTACCATGGTCTTCAACAGCTGGGTGCTTTGTTATCCCTGATCTTCACATTTTACCTTTTTTTTTTTCTAAATTTGCAACAGTGTTGGAAGTTTTCAAATTTCCACCCTCTAATCACAACTTTTGTTTGCTTTATTTTTCTTAGTGATGTGGTGAGAATTATCCTGATTCAACTAATGCAAGAGAGTCTAAAGGAAATTCTTTATATATCTTGTCAGATACCACTTCTACTACTCAACATGGGTCATAGAGTTGTTATATAGTCTATGCTTTGTTTCATTTTTCAATTTAATTTTTTTTATTTTATGTATATGGGTGTTTTGCCTGCATGCATGTGTTCACTACCTGAGTGCCTGGTATCTGAGTAGGCCAGAAAGGTTAATAGAACTCCTGGGACTGGAATTACAGATGGTTGTAAGCTGCGATGTTGATGTAAGTATCAAACCTGTGTCCTCTAGAAGAGCGGCCATTACATTTTTTTTTTTTTTTTGGTTTTTTGAGACAGGCTTTCTCTGTGTAGTTTTGGAGCCTATCCTGGATCTCACTCTGTAGACCAGACTGGCCTTGAACTCACAGAGATCCACCTGGCTCTGCCTCCTGAGTGCTGGGATTAAAGGCGTGCGCCACTACCACCTGGCTCAGCCAGTGCTCTTAATCACTGAGCCATCACTCAAGTCCCTCCTCTTGTTATTGAGAGAATAGAGTTGCCATTTTAAAACTCATAGGACTATTTCTCAATAAATTCTACAACTGACTATGTGGGTATCATCTCACTAACAAGTAAATTAGAAAATCTATCCTACCTTCATTACCTAACACAAAGCCTAGAAAATAGGAAGCAGAAAATAGGAAGAAAAAATATTGAACATAATATTTTTTAAACAATAACTTTGTTCACTAGCCAATACATCATATATTTTAAAAAATGGTACAATTACTTGCATAATCTTCTCTAATTACAAAAGCATGATATACAAAATCCAATATTATGACTAACAAATATTAACAGATGAAGTAAGGTTCATTATTCTTGATTACTACTGATATTAGTTGTGTGGTGAGCATATCAGAAACTTTACATCCATTAGACGTAAATATGCTAGTGAACTACAGCCTTAGTATAATTTCATCTTTAATTAAGGCATTTTAGACAATAAAGTTATATTTTTTCCATTTCTCTAATTAGCACAGTGTCTGACCCTTTGTTATAAAACTGTGGGCTATTGGTAGCTGGTGGGAGAGAGGCAGTCTTCAATCAGTGTGTTGCACTTTATATGTAGACCATACTTTAATAGAGTCTCCTGCATCTAAGAGCATAAAAAGAGCACAGACCACATTTAAGAAGAAAAAAAAAACTATAGAAAGTTGGGTGGGTGGGGAAGGAGGCAGAACTGGGAGGAGCTGGGGCAAGGGAAGAAATATCAAAATACACTCTACAAAATCCTCAATCACTAATGGAACATGAGAAAAATAAGGCTGCGAAATATTTTTTGCATTTTTTACTTTTAACATTCTAGTAGTCTTATTATTTATTTTTAAAGCATATAAATCAATTCAAATTGTGCATGAAAGCTTTTGGCGTTCAAAATGCTAAATCTTCCAACATTATTCTTATTTTTTGAGTAGTGTATTGGACACTTTTCATGTCTTTTGTGAGGTCTTCAAAATGTGAAAAGCTTCTGGTTAATTCTCTGTAATTCTCAATTTTATTCATTCACATACATAAAAATCAGAAAAAAATGGATAAATGTTAAAGGCGTTATAGTAGGTATCACACCTCAGAGGGACTGAGGAAAGTATGCATGACGTAAGTGCTCATTCTCCTTATTGGAATTCTCATTTCCTGGGTGTTCCCACTTGTTCAATATTCATGGAATTGTGTAATTTAAACCCAAGAAAAAGCGAAACTGTTTGTGTAAAGATTCATAAATTGCTACAATGTACAGTTACATGTATTGATTGTGAAGATATAGTCTACTGAAAAGGACTTTCTGACACAGCATACCCTTTACACAGTGTTGTTGAAAATTGGCGTTAAGAAGTGTAAGTTGTTTTCTTCTTGATATGAATTATTTGTTCATACTAATGATCATTTTTGCTATAAATTTTGTATTTGGGGCCTTTTCCTGCTCTGCTGTCTCTTTGGCCCCTACAAATGTACTTACCTTTATAATGTTTCCCTCTCTGAAGCACCATACAATCTACTAAAGACAGTAAAAATAGAATGACGAATGCCAGTCATAGCCTTTCTCGGATTTCATATTCCAGAGCTTTGGATAGATAAATTCCTATTGGTAAAAAGCTAACATTGTGACAATAATTTTACTTAATTTTTATGTAAAGAAACTTTGCTTGCTTTAAAAAATCAACTCTGTCTTCAGTTTCTGTGATAAAGAGCATTGCTTGTGTCCATACGGAACAGTAGAAACATCTGTTGTTTATGCGTTTTTTGCTAAATCGCAGATGACTAATTATTTTCCCTGTGTCAGGAAAACAATTGATTAATCACCCTTCCTTGTTAGCCTAATGTTCTGCAAGTAAGATATGTTCCTTTAAGTATTTGGCCCCTTTTATACATTTTCTGACATTTCTTAAACCTCACTGTATTCATTTCCATATTTTTCAGAAATTCTCAATTACTTCCATTCTTCATAAATTTTAAATATCACCTAACAGCCTCAGGGAAATTCTTTTGTGATTTAGATTCTGTGAACAAAAAGTAATGTGGAGTTTTTACATCACTACAATACTAAGTCTCCCCATGATAAAAGCACTTGCCGATTTATTTGTGGTTTTATAAGTACTTCAGGAAACTCTTATGGTTATTGGATAATGTTAAAATTATAAAATATGTATATATATATAATTTTAAAAACCATTTCTATGAAAATTTAAAATTGTATTTTCAATAGTCAAGTAGGATATAGATTATCTTATATTGATTATTAGAGTATTTTTATGTGGGTGTCTTAATGCTGATTTTGAGTGAGAAAGAGAGAAACAGAGGTTAGAATTTAATACAGAATCACATTGGACCTAGTACAATAAAATGATTGGATTTTAATTTTTTTTATCCCATCTTGTTGTAGTCTAAATTCTTAGAGAGCAGTGATGGCTTTATATCTTTGCTCTTTTTATTATCTTTACTTCCTCCACTCATTATAGTTCTCAAGTTCTTCTTTTTCAGTCATTTTTAAATAAAATTCATGTTTAGAGATCAAAGACACATGAGAAAGAATGAGATTAAATGCCTCTTATGAGGAGCAGAAGCAGACCATGGTGCACATGGAAATAAAGCGAACCACGGAGCACATGTTAGTGAAGGAATCATGGGACCAGGTGTTAACAAAGGTAGTCATGGCACACGTGTCAACAAAGAGAATCATCATATCCATGTTAATGACGGGAACCCTGCACTGTCAATGGACGCAGTTTTAATAGTCCTAATTGACAAGGCTTATCATTTTATTTTTATTTTTTATTTATTTTATTATTATTATTATTATTATTATTATTATTATTATTATTATTATTGGTTTTTCAAGACAGGGTTTCTCTGTGTAGTTTTGTGCCTTTCCTGGAACTTGCTTTGGAGACCAGGCTGGCCTCAAATTCACAGAGATCCGCCTGCCTCTGTCTCCCGAGTGCTAGGATTAAAGGTATGTGCTACCACCGCCCAGTGGCTTATCATTTTAAATGAGCACTGACTTTGGGGTGTTATATATTTTGTCTTTTCCATTTGGAAATAATCCTTATCTCACTATCTCTTTGTATTCTAAGTAGCTCTGGCAAATGAAACTATATATATTCAGATCTTGTAGGGGAAGACCCAGACATTCTGGACTCTATTGGTTCAGTAATTTTGGGAGGACTTGAGCTGGACGTCCTTGGGGAAATGTTGAGTACTCTAATGTTGGGAGCTTGAGAGGAGCGTACTAGAGGCAGGCAGTTGTCATCTTTCCTTTTCTCAGTGTCTCTCAGTTAAGGAAAGCATCTTTCAAATCTTTCTGGCATTTGGAAAAGACAATATGACTGACTTCTAAGTGATGGTATGGTACATGATAGAAAGGTATCTACAACTTCTGAATCATTACTTTCATGGTAACTGTCCTTTTTGCTCATTAACTTTTCGCACCCGATATATACAAGTGTTTTGCACTTTAGAATATACATTTTCAAGCACGTTAAAAGAAAGCAAGACTTTGCAGTCAGCTTAAGAAAAGGATAGGATGAAGCTGAGTCCTAGACTCTATGTGGTTGCCATTCTGGGCTTCCACCAGGTCCCACAGCTTTTTTACTGAGAACAAATGGATTGTCTACTTCAAGCAAGTAGACATTACTTTTGAAGAAGGAAAATATGTATATCCAATTTATTTTCATTGTATTTAATTTTATCATTCGATATTCAAACCAACTAATAATGTACTATTTATATATTATATTGTATATGATATATATGTGTATGTATATATACATATATATCATAAATTCCCAAGAATTAAATAAAATTTTGTTTCTTTTTTTAACTATAAGGTACATTATATTGTTTTCTTGAATATATTTATAATATTAATTAACAACTAATAGCAGTTAGATCAACTGTGTTATGTGTGTCAACATAAAATATCTTAAAGTTAAAATAATTTAAAACTTAATTTTATGCTTTTGAATTTCATTTTTAATTTATACCTTTTTTTATTATATGATGGTAGTAAATATCCCATCCTTTAAAAACTTTTGTAGCACCAGCCATGCTTTACTTTTAGATAGTATGAACTGGTCCTTTCGAAGGAAGATAGCCACAGCAAACAGAGAAGGGTTAGGATCAGAGACAGTGTAACTGTGTGGCCACTGGGCAGTAACATAGGAACTTTTATTCTAAAAGTGAAAAGAATTGAAAGGTGAGCCAAGGTGCTGTCCCATAATATTTATGAGTCACATGTGGGACAGAGTAAGCAGACAGGACAGTATCTATGTAAGCTCAAACCCTCAGCACAGCCTTTGTAGCCTTTCCCAAGGAAGATCTGGTGACTTAGAAAAACCACAACAGTGTGAGCACTTTTCCTGGAACACTTCCCAATAACATCAAGCAGAGATGTTAAAGAACACTTAAAGAAGCAAAGTACATGATGGTAAGACTAATTTAGGACCAGTATATTAGTGATGAATACTACAAAGAGGTATATGATCTAAGATAAACAAGCATTCAAAATTTCTCTACACTATTACTCCTACAGTACTATTACTCTAGCATTTAAAAATATATGTAGTTATTGCTCTGTCTTATGGTTAAGGCAATTTGTAAGTTGAAGCCTCTGGAAAGGACCAGCAATCAGTAGAGGGCCGTAACATGTAGCAGGCAAATGAGTTAGTCTGCGAAGCTGTGGGTGTCCAGGGAAGCCTTCTGACTGTATGGGGAATACACACAACACTGGAAATGCTTATGAAAGTCATAAATTCTTATAACATTCATTACAGCACATAGTAAACCCAGCCAGAGGCCATCTCAGTGGACTGAATATATTTGTTTACCTCTGCTTCTCTCCACCGTGGATTCATAATCACAAGAAACCTCTTTTAGGCACATTACGGAAAGCAATCTTACTATATTCTTTGCATTTACTTCTGTCATGTTTTCTGCTCCGTGAAGACCCTGTGAACAGTTGATGACTTTATAGGCGATAGTTATGGATGAATTATAAGGGTATTTGTCAGTTCAACAAAAGCTATGTGCTATTTTAACAAATGGAAAGCACCCTCCTGCAAATGATTTAGTTAAATTAAATAAGCAAACTCCAAATGTTAAATAAAATTAAATCTAAAACTTTCAATATTCCTTTGAGATTCAGGCTTTTGTCACTGGTTATTTTAAAAAGTAGAAGGAAGAAGTTAGTACTACTATTTTGTTAAATGTATTCTGGCATAGTAATAAACTGATCTCCAAGTTCTTATA
>CABHPP010124927.1:0-38268 GCA_902168425.1 Peromyscus attwateri | reverse complement strand
TAAGTTTATTTGTCAAAGTTTTCCTTGGAATTTAATCAGCAATTATGAAATTTCAAAAACTGATCTGCAGCTTTAATCCAATCATGAAATGAAAATGGTAAGCTTTTCCCTTCTAAAACTTCATTATTACTGTTCTGCACTGGAAGGTAACATTGGCCAAAGGCGAGAGGTGACACTTGATAAAACGTTTTATTGACCAGTTGTCAATCCACTGTGGGCGTTTGCAGACCTCCGGGCTACTGTCAGTGCATCTGCTTTTTTTTGTGTTTGTTTTTCATCATAAAACACATATGCTTTGCAGGAAGTAAAATTAATTTTAATAATATTCACTTCAAGGTTAAGATAACCTACTAGCATTTTGGCATGTTTATCTTTCTGTGAGTGTTTTTACTTAAATGAGTATAATTATATTAAAAAGAAACTGTGAATCTGCTGGCCCATGCTGCCTTAAGCCAAGAGGTTCCAGTGGTATCTATGAAATCTAATTACAAGCTTATTTAATAAAGTTTTGCAAATAAAATTGTTTTGATTTTTAAACTTTCATCACATGGTGGTAGATTGGTAAGACCGTTGGGAAATATTTCAAAATCTATGAGTTGCAGTATCTATATTCTCAAATTAAATATTACAACAGCATAAAGTTTAAGGAGTTATTACAGACACCAAACATATAAAGCATGCCTTCCAGTGAGTGAGGGGATAGAGAATATAAAAGATTGTCTTAGGTATTTGTCTAGGGCTGTGACAAAACACTCATGACCAAAGCAACTTATAAGAGAAGGTATTCTCCTGGGTTTACAGTTTCATGAGGTTAGAGTCCATGATGGTACACACTGTATTGGTAGCAGGGACAGCAGAGAGCTCAGACAATGATCCTTAAGCATGAGGCAGGGCAGCACACTGGGAATGATTTGAATCTCTTGAAACCTCAAAGTCTGCCCCCAGAGACACATCTCCAACATTACCACACTTTCTAATACTTTCCAAACAGTTCCGCCTACTGGAGACCAAATATTCAAACCATAAAAGCTTTATGGGGATCATTCTCATTCGAATTCAAAGCATGGCGATGGCCATGCATGATATTTATAATCTGTGTTAAGAGGAGTGCCAGATGCCGCAGGAAGGCTACTGGTAATTTTGTTAATGACAATACTAGTAGCAAAGTAACAGTGTGGTTCTATTATCAATAACAAGTTTATGTAAGTGTTTATGAAATCTGCCTTTATCTGCATGTTCTTTCCTGTTTGTCTAATTTGCTCATCTTCTACATACTCTCTCCTCTATTTTTTTCATAGTTCATATCACTCTCTAACATATTATGGGATCACAAACAGTGAAACCTCAGTTATTGAGTCTTTTAGGGAAGGCATAAAAATTATTCAAGTACTTCATGTTGAATTAAGGGTAAGATTTTATAGTCCCAGAGACGATATAAAGGTTTCTTTCTTTCTTTATTGGTTTTGATTTTTTTCCAGACAGGGTTTCTCTGTGTTGCCCTGACTGTCCTGGAACTTGCTCTGTAGACCAGGCTGGCCTTGAACTCACAGAAATCCACCTGCCTCTGCCTCCCAAGTGCTGGGATTAAAAGCATGGACCACCACCTCCCAGCAATATATAAAGTTTTTGAAAATATTTAATTACATTTTTCTTAATTAATAATTGTATGTTGTGTGATTTATGGGTATGTCTTAAAGGCAGGTTTCTCACAGATGAAATAGGATACACAACCCCCCCCACACACACACATGTGTGCATGCACTCATGTACACATGAGTGTACACATTTTTTTTTTACATTTTTCCACTTATGTAAATTGAAAATGCCTTAGCTGCATTCACAGGAAGAAAAAAAGAAACTAGAATCTAGAGTTACTGGGTCACAGAGTTTTGCTTAAGATGTAATAAGCACTTTCCCTATTTGTCATCAGTAATTCAGTTCTGCTGAAGAAACATCTAAGGCTAGTCTTAATTTTTCTCCATCAAGTAGATTTATTTTGAATTTCCTTCCATAGTTCAGGCACGTTCAGTAGATTGCAGAGAGTATCCTCAGTGTTGGAACTTGTGTTTGCTGACCACTCTCATGAATACTGCAATAAATCCCAAGCTGGATTGATGTTTTGTATTGTGTTTATCTGTGAAGACTTAAATATACTCTAATCATCTCATCTCTTTTTCACTTTATTTTTTTCAATGTTACCTTTTCCTCCTTAGTCTTTGTGTTAAAAACTGAATTAACACTGTCGATTAATTTAATATTAACTAAATTAAGTGTTTTATTGTCACTAACATCCCTTTAAAAATTTTATATTAATTTTCTGTTTCTATTTTTCTTAGGCATCATAAATATTCAATATTTTCACCTCTTGCATCATACTAAAATATCCAATAATTTTCTAAGTAGTTCATCTGTGATTTTTTTTGTGAGAGATATATAATTCAACATGAAAATTATGAGTAAGAAAATAATAAAACAGCAAAGATATAAGAACATGTAAACAAATAAATAGACATTGCCAGGATTGGATATTTTATTGATAGTCGTTGAAAATCTCAAGGAAAATAAATGATCTTTAGATATGTGACTCTAACTAGTAGATGGTACTCTATCTTTGCATGTGGACAAGAATATCTAAAGGATGTTCATTAAGATTTTATTAACTTAGATAAGGAAAGAATTATCTTTAATATTGGTTTAGACTTTCTTATCCTCAAGATTAGCAAAAGAGGGCATCTTAATTTTATAAATAGGCTAGGTCAAGACAATAGCTAGTCAATAAATCAGAGTTGTCATTAACCTCATACAAAATGTGTTGGTTAGTCACAAACAATAGATTTGATTTTGCCACAATATGGATTATTCCAATTTAAATTATTACACAAGTCGCTAGAAAAGAGAATGCTGTCATCGTGTCTAACAAGTTATGCCAGCTCACACAAAGGAGATGGCTCAGTGGGTAAATTGCTTGCTGCATAAGCATAAGGACCTGACTTTGCACCATTGTCAAAGGCTTGGCAAAGCATCATATGCATGTGCCTGGGATCCCAGAACTGGGAAGCCGAAACAAGAGGATGCCCAGGGCTCCTGGGGTAATCTATCCAATTGGTGAGTTTCAGGTTCAGAGGTAAACCTTGTCTCAAAACATGATGGAGATCAAGTAAGGAAGCAAACTGCCATGAACCTCTATGGATACACATTGCCCCCCCCCCCACACACACACACAAGAAATCTCAACTTATGAGTTATTTAATTTTGAAGCATTGGTTCCAAGGAATGGATCAACATACTATATGATAGCTAATAATAGAGAATTTCAGAAGAATGTTTGATATACAAGGTGAACAATGAGCACTTCATAGTTTGGTCTAGCATATCCATTAAGAAAGGCTTCTTACATTGGTCTTTTCAATTTCGTATGAATATCAATTATTAGTTTGAGTAACATTTATTTTATTTCTTTAGATTTAGTATTCCTTTATAAACTGGTATCTTTTATGGGAGATGCTATTGTTTTGTGGTTATCAAAATATCTACAAAGTTGTTTAAGGTGTAAATAGTCATCTCCTAGCCTTATCAATTCCACCAGCTCCATAGAATGTGTTTTTTTGGGAATACAGAAGCATGAACAGTATAAAACACAGGAAACACTCTTCAAAGCTGGTGTAGCTTGAAGACAGAAACTATTTCTGCTTATTTCAATACAAGAACTTACCTTTTTATACAATAAATTCCTGAGAGGGAAGCTGACAATTACCAGTTTGAAAAGAACGGTTGCCCTTAATAATATCTGCTGCTTATTAAAGCATGCAATGATGAAAGCAACCTACAAGGGCTTTCTGAGGCTAACCAATGTCCCTGCTTGTCTTCTGACTTCTAAAACACTGTACCTATCATTGAGACATGTAAATGGGGATCCAGTTGGCAAAACTGGGAAAGGGAGATCCTAGGATTCTAGCCTGGGTGGGTGCTATTTTAGTCCACTCATATCATTTGTAGGAACGGAGGGCTTAGTCCTCTACTGGTTTTTATGGCTATCATTACTTTATGCTTTCTCTTGGAGCACAGCACCTAAAAAGCACAATGTAGACCCCCAAACATATCTCTTTTCAGGGGAGTCTCTTGCAATCTACTGATGACTATGAACATTAATGTCTAGCCTCATCACTTCAACCTCTGACCTATTCCATTGCAGCACTGGCTGTAGGATCAACTGTGACCTTTGAAGCTATGTCACGGTTCCATCCCTCACATGTGTCACCACACAAGTTTTATTTCCATCCCTTCCAGGCGTATTCATCTGAAGAAAACTACATCCTAATAAGCATTTTCATATACATCTCCTGTGGAGATATGTTTCTAAAGAAACACCATGAGACACTGCAATTCTTGAATTTGGTTCCTTCAGATTCCCATTAACTTTCTATTGAAATTAAAGGTATCTAATACACCATCAAAGTAGAAAGAGAAGTGTTTAGTGGAAAGACTGCCTGGAGGGCAAGTGTGGACTAGAGAAAGTGAATGTGAACAAAATAGGGTACAATGCATGCATGAATATATCACGATGAAACCTATTATTCTACATATTCACTAAAGTAGAAAGAAATTGCACGCCTTTAATCCCAGCACTCGGGAGGCAGGGCCAGGTGGATCTCTGTGAGTTCGAGGCCAGCCTGGTCTACAGAGCGAGTTCCAGGAAAGGTGCAAAACTACACAGAGAAACCCTGTCTCAAAAAACCAAAAAAAAAAAATACTAAAAAGGTATAATGATAGCATTCCTGCCATATTTCCAGTCAACATAATTCAATTACCTTATATGAAAGTGGCATATTCATTGACCTAAAGGGAACAAAGTCCCCATCTGTCACAGGTTCTTCTTACAATGGGAGCTTATAAGATATTCTTCAGACAATAGAATGGATATTTTTCTCTTTAAGTCGTTGGGTGTTGAGGGTGGACAGTGCCATGGTGCTTCTCTTTTGTCAATAACATCCTTTACTGTCATCCTGTATCTTATGGATGTACATTAGGCAAATTAATAAGGAAGGTATGGAGAGCTGCAGTGCATGACAGAGTGTAGGAATATCTACTCTGGTTTTTGTATTTCTACAAGAAGTCATAAAGACACAGTTGGTATTTGTCATTTCTCTCTTCCACTGGTGGTTTAATATTCCCTTTGCTCTCAGTCAGCATAACCACAGGCAATATTATTTTTTGAACAGCCAGAATGACTCAAACATTTGCTCCTTCAGGATCTATACTCTGGCTTTTATATTGGGTTATTATAATATTACGTTTTATTGAACAAAGAAGATGAAATATATCAGAAATCCCCTATGCTTCCATTTCTTTGGATATGAAGAAATTTCTCGTATTACCTGGATATTCAGAAACAATTAGCCTAGATATGATAAATACTAGACAATTTTTATATGACATTGATGACTCTCAAAACTTACTCATAGAGAAAATATGTCTTTTTTTTGACAAGGTCAAAACAGGTCATATTATGTAGTCTTAGGTTGCCTGGGACTCACAATATAAACAAGGCTAGAATTGAAACCACACTGACCCACCTGTCTCTGCCTCCCTAATATTTGGCTTAAAGTGAGCTGTTATGTGCTACCGTCAGTGTCTTAGTTATGATATTTTTAGGGGTCAGCTTCAGTTCTGTTTGGCTTTGCTTAGTTTAGAGGACCTTTACCTCACATGATACCTTAAACCCCAGGAAGATGCAACACACTATACTGTTCTTCCTTACACGAGCAGGAAAAAGACAGTACGAATTAGTTCACATGTTCTTATTCAAGTCTCTAGTCACAAACATTAAAAACAATGTCCTTGAACCTCATTGATGGAAATGTGTCATTTAGTCAAGGTTCAAATTTGTTATGGGGTTTTCAAGTCATTCTCTTCTTTTGTTCCAATATGTAGTTCCCTATAAAAACTCAAATCCTCTTTCCAGTAGTGAATGTGAAATTCATAATTGGACCCCATGATCTCATAAGTCAGCTTAGAAGGTAACCCCTCAACATACACAATAGAATAGAGGCTCATGGCATTCTAATGTAGAACTCGGGCTTATTTTTGATACATAATCCATGCTAATTTTATCAATTATGTTAATTTCTTATTAGTTCTAACTAAATAAGAGACAATGATAATCTTTACCATTAAATACACTATTGAATTTGTACGTCATATTCATTATCACTAATAATTTTGGTATATTAACCACATCTTAGAAGGAGTTTCATCTTAAAAAAAGAACAAAAAAAACAGGATATTATTTTAAAGACTAATGTCAAATAAATCAGAGTAGGGTAAAGAGACCAAGGAATAATGTTTCATGAAGTTTCCCCACTAAGCAGTCCGTCTATCAGTTAGGAGCTAGATCAACAGTCTCTGCTTACTCCTTGTCCTCACTGATTGTAATGGTGAGTTTCCCATAATAAAATGTATTCATATTTCTACTTCTTTCTTTATTCCTATTCTATAGCTTCCAAGATGGAGTACTCTGATCTGTGCCCCAGCTCAAGATGAGGCTCTTCCTTTATAAAACTTGGTTTTCTACTTGAATGCATGTCAATCTAGTGGAGATGGAATTCTCAGCTAACACCGACTTTCATCTTTCTGTTCTTAACTATATCTAAAGTTGTACTTGGGTATATTTGGATATACAACGTGTCCCAAAGGTGGTGAGTTAAAATTTGGTCTCAGTTTGGCATTCTTAGGAGGGGGTAGTTGCCTTTAATGACTGGATCCTGTAGGAGGTTCGTGAGTTACTGGGGCATGCTCTCAATGATGGTTCCGCCTCTCTCTTCCCCTCTTTCCCTTCTTTCACTCTCACTTGTTCTTTCTACTTCCCTTTGCTGGCAGGCAAGAGATGAACTTGCTTCACTGTGGATTGTCCTGCCATAGTAGTTTGTCTTTCCACAGACTCCAAAGCAACAGAGACAACAGACAATGTAAGAGAACTTCCAATATTGTAAGCTAAAATGGAGTCTTCATCTTCTTCTCCTAGTTATCTCAAGTATATTTGGGGAGATAGGAAGCTGAGTTAAAAACTGAGGAAGTTCTTTAACTATGTGTGACTCCAACAGTAGTCACTGCATAGCAATTGAAAAATGCCTGGGGCAGAGAATGTAGTGGTAGAACACTTGATTAGCACAGTGTGATCTCGAGTATTACAGAGACATACTACTGAACATGAATATTACTGTTTCTTCTCAAAGGTGCCAACATTCCACTTACTCCTTGTTCAGGTACCCATACCCAGCCTACTATAAAAATGACTTTCAAGACATGTTATATATATATATATATTTATTCTATTAAAATTTTTGGTTTGGGGCTGGAGAGAAAGCTTGATAGTTATCACTGTCTTCTCTTCCAGAGGACCTGAGTTCAATTCTCAGCACATACACGGCAGCTCACAGCTGTCTGTAACTCTAGTACTAGGGGACTTGATGCCTCTTCTGCTCTCTGTGTACTGGTAACAGGCACACACATGATGCATAAACATACATGAAGCCAAGTCATAAATATAAAACAAAATTTCAAAATATAAGTCTTTGTATATTGAAAATAAAATTAACCCATACAATTTTATATAAAATAAACATTACTAATTACACGAAAGCATTTGAGGCATTTTAAACCTACAATGTAGATGGGTAGAGCTCAATCTTGTCTCTTTTGTGTTTTTTGCCAAGGGGGAAAGATGAGAGGTCTCATCTCTTCTTTCATCTATAAGTGACAGAAGTTATGTTCATCAGGGCTATAAAGGTTTGAAATATTATAAACTGTCAGTCATTGAAAGGTTGTAGAATATGATGGCATTGCTTATAATGAAAATTTGCTTTATGGTGAAGAAATGGGATTTGATAGAAAATATATTTGATGTGCACTAGTGATTTTTTTAGACAACATATATTGCTCAGTTCTATTCAAGCAAAGGTTGTTTACTATTTTACTAGTCTGTTCACAGGCATGTAATAGTATGAGTATAAAACAAAGACATTATATTAATAGAGAAAAAGTGAATTGAAGAGTAAATGTTGGAAAGTAGCAAATGTGCACTTTGCTTAGCATTTCCTAAGTGCAGAGTCAACATACAGCCTAGTTCTTTTCAAAATAGTTTGTTCTATACACTCAGTCTGAAGACACTCTTGTTTTTTCATAATTTATAAAAGAGAAATGCACATTCATAAGAAATTAAGAGGTGAGGTCTAAGTCAGATATTCAAATAGCTGTTCATGGAAAATTCCCTCAGGCTCTCATGATTGATTACTTCTAATTTCCTTTTGAAAGAAAGTGTCAGGCATAGATCCTTAAAGGATTTTACCTTTCAGTAATTTGCAGGACCATAGAAGGGAAGTGAAATAAAATCTTTGGAATGGGAAATACACAAAAGTTTTAATTTCAACTATTTTTCCCATACTGTTTGGGAAATACACAATGTAAATTATTTGTTGAATACTTTTGGTAATTCAAACAGGTATTTACCAAATATATGAATAATGCTATTGTAAAATAACTACTATGACAAAAAGAAATATAAAATAGTTTATTCAGAACCAAGTATGGTGACCATAGTGTACACTGTGAGAATACTAAGCCAGAAACATGCATAAACATATTTCTGTTTTTCTACAGTGTCAGAATTCATTGAATAAATGTAGAAGCTGATTTGATTTCCTTGGCTAGGATTTCCCAAGTAGTCCCAGTTTCCCTTGATAGCTGGCCATAGACAAACACAAGTAATTCTTTTATTCTAATTTCAATTACTAATATTAAACATCAGAGCATATGGTAACTATATCTACATATTTGTGTTCAAAAGTTATAGTAGAGTGTCAAAGGGTGTTAATATAAGGCCATACTCACTCTGAGTTACTCCATATTATTAAAACAGTGAGTTTTCTCGCTGCACATTGTCCTGAGAGTATCCATTTTACAAGCAGCTTTGACTCAGTTTTGAGGGTAGGGGATAATTGATAGGAGATAATTGTATGCCTGGGTGGACTCTCAGAAAACATCATCTGCCTGGTACCACCCTCTAAGCACAGACTGATAAATGGCTTATTCTTAGAAATATAAAGGCTGCCACCTGATAAATTTACCATGGTGAACAAAGGTTGTTGGAAAAAAATGTATATTAAAATAATAACAGGGAATCCAGACTCAAGAACTTGATAGTCATGGCAGACTGTGGAAGGAAATGACTCCTTCACCTGGGCGGCACAAAGTGGTGGATAAACACAACACTGAGATGGCAACTGCCCCACTGATCTGTCATATGATACCTGGTGTGCGTCAAGAACCAAAAATTTCTGACTGTCCCCAGGACTCATCTTTCCTTGTTTACTAGCTGTTAACAAAGTCTAATTGTCTGTCTGTCTATTTGTTCACTTCTCTTCACCTGCTGTTCCTGTTCCAGACACATCCCTGCAGTTTGCTGTATTGTTGCTTTCAACCCTGGCTTTCCCACAGTCCTGACAACTAAAACAACAGCTTCTTTCCTTGCCTGGTTTGGGTTCATTATTTATCAATACAGACTCTGCTTACTATCAACCCACTTCTGAAACTTCTTGAACTCTATTGCAACCTCTTTAACTTGTACTCATTTTAAAAGTACACACACACTGTGCTGAATCCAGAGAACTGTGAATGCCTAAAATGCTGGGAATAAATTATGGTTGAGGGCTTAACTCTAAACAAAATCTTGTACCATACCCTCTAAGACTAGGAGGAATCATGGAAGTGAACAAGAGTATGCAAGAGAGAGTAGACTGAGTGAAGGGCTGATAAAAACCATTTATAGATTCAACCATTGCATTATGAACACATGATGACTGTAATTTCTGAACTTGTGCTTCACAAAATTTGCCCTGTGAACAATCAGTCATGGATAGATGAAGGGCACAAGGGCCCCTACCCCTTACTACTGAACTACTGCCTATTGTTTGATTTGGGGAGAAAGGAAGTCATTGTCCTTAGTTGTATGCATGCCTACTACTGAGCTTGTCAGGCTTCAAAAGATGGTTCTAAGCCTATGGTCGCATAGATGACTCTAGTTAAACTTAGTTGCAAAACAAAACTGACAGACAAGGATGTGGGAATGTGAGATTTGCAGGTAAGTGGAAGTTGCATAGGGGTTACAGGGATATGGGACACGGTGGAGGACAAGCGTGGACAGTATAAATTATGTTCATATGTGGAATTGTCAAAGAATAAATTTAGTTAATAAAAACATGTGGAGAAGGTTACATATTACTGTAATATTAATGAATGTACTTCTCTTTGTTTCACATCAATCATCTAGTGAAACATGAGTTTCACTAGATTTCTGTAGTCTAAGAAACTCGTGCTTATGAATTTTATGTTGCAAATTTACGTCTATTAAATGATTTTTTAAAATTCTTTGCTAATTCCATAATATATTTTGATCATATTCTTAATGGGAAGAAAAATGTAAAAATAACTCTATAAAATTTGGTCCCTAGATTTTTGCAATAAATAAATTTGTCAAAAGTAGATTTTCAATATTATTCTTAGTTAAGTATTCATACATAATAATATATTTGTTAAAGTAAAATGAAATGTTAAGGTCACTGTATGAATTTCCTGTTGATGCTCTCAAAAATTACCACACTGGCACATTCAAATTTATATTCCCTGTATAACTTACTACAGTGTAGAAATGGAACCAGCCTAGATGTCCATCAACAGAAGAAAGGGTAATAAAAATATAGTGCATATAGATAATGTAATGTTATTCAGATGTTACAAAAATGAAATTTTTAGGGGGAAATGAATTAACTAAGTTAATTATTATACTAAGTGATGTGTAGAAGAATTTCTAAGTGGTCTTATTAAATAAAAAACATGTAGCCAAATATAGGGGTGAAAGCCTTAGAGATCAGGGAAATAGGAATAGCCACCAGCTAACCTTATCTCACCACGCTGCAGCTTCCAAAAGTGAGCTACTTCGTGTCTACCCAAGCCTTTATTGCCTTTCTGTTCTGCCCTCTCATTGGCTGTTAGCCCAGCTACCTCACTTCCTTGTCACTACCTGTCTGTACAGACCTCCAGGCCTCTATGGGTTGGTACTGGGATTAAAGGCATGTGTCACCATGCTTGGCTTTGTTCCCTAGTGTGGCCTTGAACACACAGAGACCCTGCCTGCCAAGTGATCAGATTAAGGGCGTGTGCTACCACTGCCTGACTTTTGTGTTAACTTAAAATGGCTTGCTGTTTCCTCTGATCTCCAGGCAAACTTTATTTATTAACATACAAATAAAATATCACCACATTTCAGCACAAATAAAATATCACTACAGTGACGTGACCACATCTTAGCGATGCAATCATTTCATATTCTCTGTCATGTAAGGATCCCAACTTTGAATACGAATAAAGGATATGCTTGTGGGTGCGGGTTGTGAAACAAGATAGGAAACCATGGGAGAGGAATAAGAGGTGCTGAGAACAGAGAGTTGGTGAGAATCAAATGTCACATAATCCATAAAAGTAGAAAAGAAGCTACTGGAGGAGGGAATACACAAGTGAGGGTGAGGGCAGGGAAGAACAAAAATAAGTTTTATTTGATAAATGCCATGACTCAGCCAATTGTTGGAAGCTGATAAATGTTTTTAAGACTAAGTTTCAAAAAGGTAAGAAATAACAACACTAATAAATGTTGCAAATTGTAAACATGTTTACTATGCATGGGTGTAGAAAACAGATCTAAAGTCCAGGACCTGGCAGGGCTGCAGTCTTCTGGAGTCTTCATAGAATACTAGAGTCCCTTGTCTCTATAACTGCTAGAAGTCACTCCTGGTGACTCTCTCCTCTTTTCAATTCTTTAAGACAATAGGATAGAAGATGCTATGTTCTGTAAGGTGTTGGTGGGTCCATTTGGACAATCAGGATAAGCCCCTGGTTTTAAGTATCTGCGAACACTTACTTATAACTGAAAAGTTATACTGAATTTAATATTCCATATTGAAAGTTTCTAGGAACAAGGATGTTGACATCTTTAGAGGACCACCTGGTAAAAATGACCCTTCAGAAATATTTGTAAAGTGATGAATGACATCATCGATAGTTACTGTTGTTTGAAATATGGTCTATGTAAATAAATAAACGTATGTATATATTATTAAAACTGATGAAATAGTCAGCATACTGCAGAAAATGAGAACCATAATTGGCCTTTATATTTGTTGCATTATCTAAACTGAAAACCAAATACAATTCAAATACTTATAAACTGTTATAGATTTATTTTTATATGAAAATGAGAATATAAAATTATATAACATTTTCAATGCCATGTATTATAGTAAGTTTTCTTTCTTTCAGTTTTATAAAATATAACTTTCATAAGCATTTAAAATATAAATTGCTATTAATAATTCTGATGTTTGAATTAATTATTTAATTTGCAAATTCTTATTTAACTTGAGAATGACAGAATATTAAGACTGCCTGAGAGAAATTAACAATATTAACACACTAATGATATTAAGATCCTCACACAGTAACAATGTATTTCATATACATATACTGTAAGGTAAAAGGGCCATCCAAAGAAACACACCCTGGCCCTGAAAACAGAGCCAGTGAAAAGAACACGCACTGCCCATGAAACCAGAGTCAAAGAAACACACTCTGCCCTGACCAACACAGTACACAAACCAACCAATCCCTTAGCAGGAAAACCAACCCCAGCACAAAATCCAGCCAATCTCTGAGGTTTGTCCAAGCTCAGGGATTGAAATCTGACCAATTCCCACCCTGAAAATCTCCACCCTGGAAAAACTCCACCCCGAAGAAGCCCTATATAAGCCCTGAGCCTGTTCAGTTTGCTGCTGCCTTGTCAATCATGGCAGAGGCATCTACCCTTCTGGATTCTTCCCTTCCAATAAATCTACTGAATGAGGTTGGGTGAGACCTTCTTTCACTGGAGTGGAGTGGGACAGAGAAGTAACAACTTTTCAGGGGAGCCAGACCAGAGCAGAACAGAGCAGAACTGTAATACTTTCACTAGGGAAACCTTCCCCTAGCAGAGTAGAGTTGTAACACTGAAGGGTGGGAACCTGAGCAGAACTGTAACAACTTCACTGGGGAAACCCTTTCCTGCCAGAACAGAATTGTTACATTGGGGAAAACTTTCTCTGGAACAGGGCTGTAAGCTGCTATGTGTAAGGTGACTTTGTGGTGTTCTTTGGCTACCCACTGCCAGGATCCTTTTCTGAGTTGCAATACTTACATGTACATATACTTTATATGTAGTCAAAAACAAATAAATTAGTCTTTCTCTTGCTTTTGTTTTGAATACATTATAGAGGTTGGAATTTTTGCTGTTAGTTTAGCATAGCTTCTAAGATTTATGCTACTTTTGTGTCAAAAAGCTTTGTCACCATTTTAGTGAGAATATTGTAGTCTTATGTTTAGACAAAACTAGTGAATGGTACAAAATGTAAATCAGACAAACAACTTTTAAAGATGTGAAAACTCCAAATCTCTCATGAAAAAAAAAGAATGTGAGTATTCAAAGCTTTCAAAATTATATTTTTCATTGACACTAAAATTTAAAGCCTTATACTATAGAGTTAGAATTCTTGAAAGAAATGTGTGAATTCATCATAGCTTCCTCAAGTGACTTGATTCTTAGATACAGTCTCAGCCACTGGCTTCTCTACTCACACTGTATTTAAATAAGAAGTTGTTTTAAAGAGTCACTCATTCTCATGGCCAATTTACAGTTGGAAGCAAGTCTGAACTCACCTATTTCTGAGTGGCATTCCATTCTTAGATGTGTAGATGTATCAATGCTCAGGTCCCATGTGAATGCACACACCTGTAGTATCAGCCCTGGGGAACTGGAGACATGAACATTCTGTGTTCAAGAGCAGCCTGAATTATAGAGTAAAACTCTCAAATTCTTGAATTTGATTAGTATTTGAATTTATATCCTTTGTTAGAGAAACCAATACCATTCCACACTGAGATGGAAACAACTTGTTTAATAAATGAGATAGTATCTAGGTTTCAGTCTATAAAGATAGATGCCCTCATAGAGGACAAGGAGAATGCCTATTAAGATTTCACAATTATGATACCTGATTCTCAAGATTATCTCAGGATGGTATCTAAATCACTGAAGTTCAGGCCTGGTTTTCACTGTTACATTAACATTATATGTTAGCACCATATAATGAGGTGAACAGTAAACAGAAGGTAGAAATGGTTCTTGTTGAGTGAGAAAATCAACATGTATCATCTCTTTATATCTCTCTACCTAATAAGATTTCATCACTGTTCCCCGCTTTGAACATGAAGAAATCAAGTTTCGGGGGCTGGAGAGATGGCTCAGTTGTTAAGAGCACTGGCTGCTTTTCCAAAGGACAAGGGTTCAATTCCCAGCACCCACATAGCAGTTCACAACTGTCTGTAAACCTAGTGCCAGGGGATCTGAGACCCTCATACAGAGATACATGCAGGCAAAATCTCAATGTATGCTAAATAAATAAATATATCTTACAAAAAAAAAAGAAATCAAGTTTCAACATGTTTACTTCCTGGACTAATAAATAATAGAATCCAAATTTAAATTCCACTCCTGTGTATAAAAACACATTTTCATCAATCCATACTGTCACAGAGAAAAGAACTTTATGACCCAAGTTCTGTGTTCAAGAAAGTGTATTTAATGTTCCATAAGGAAAAGTAAAGTGTCAGAGCTTCAGAAGTTTGGAGAAGTTAAAGCTTGGTATTAAGTAAATGTAATGAGGTGCTCTATTAACATCAGTGAATCTTAAATAGTCTTTAAGAGTTTAATAGACATGGAAGATGGTGGAAAGCACTATGGGAAGAAAGGCTAAAAGCAAATGAAGTCCAGGCCTAGGGTGTTGCTTGCATGCTAAAGGAGAGCACCAATGTGATAATAGAGGATAAATATTGAATTATTACAAATAAAACATGAGCTCATATGTAGATGAATTGCTAAACAGTCTTATTAAACAAAAAATATGGAGCCAGATATAGAGGTGAAAACCTGAGAGATCAGGGAAATAGGAAAAGCCACAAGATAACTTCACCTCACCGATACCTTAGTTTCCAAAGAGAGCTACTTCCTGTCTACCCACACCTACATGCCTTTCTGTTCTGTTCTCTCATTTGCTCTCTCAGGCCAGCTACATCATTTCCTCTTCCTTCCTAGCTCTGTCACTTCCTGTCTGTCTGTACAGACCTCCAGATCTCTATAGTTAATGCTGGGATTAAAGGCATGTATCATCATGCCTGGCTCTGTTCCCATTTGGCCTTGAACACACAGAGATCCAGACAGATCCCTGCCTCCCAAGTGATAGGATTAAAGGCATGTGCTATCATTGCCTGACTTCTGTGTTAATATAGTGGCTGGCTTTTTCCTCTGATTCTCAGGTAAATTTTACTGGGAGACACAGTATATTGGGGGACACAATAAATCACCACACTCAGAAGTGGATCATTAGTGACTGATTATATGGATAGCCAACATACTGAACACCAATAAAATTTTCACCTTAAACATCAGCAACCAGAAATGGGAAGTTTAACCACAGTTTCTTCAGCAGTCAACCTAAATCATCAGGACTTCCATAACTACTGGCCTTCAAACTTTATTCATTCTTCTAAATTAAAGACAGCTGAGCTAGCCAGGTGTGCCCCATCACCATCACACTCTGCTTCTCAGCCATCCCCATCCTCCACCTGCCACCAGCCAAATGAGCGTTGTGGACAAGCATCCATTGCTATAGGCAGTCTGAGTAAACAGACTTCCTATTCTCATTCACAGAATCTATTATTTTCTGCATCAATTATTTTGGATTTGTGGCAGTAGAGACACATTTGCCTTTTTAAGTTACATAAGCAAGATCATCACTCTAGGATTGAATTAGGAAGAGGGAAAAGTTGAAACTCTTTGAGTGAAGGCTGAATTGCAGTGTTCAACTTATTGAACAGTTAGGCATTAGATGGGAATTAAAGAATAGGGTGTAGGCATGGAAATCCTTTGAAAAGGAAGGGATTGAACTGATATTTTCTTTAAAAAATTGTGTATTATTGCTTTGCCATTTAATTAGGCTATTGGATAAATTTTCTTTCCATGAATATTTCCTGTAATACACCTGTGTTTTTACATTACAATCACACTCAGGTATACCTTCTTCTTGAAAAGTTTTCCAATTTGTCATTGATACCAAATATTTGTCAAAATTGTTACTGGTGGCCAAGGTCTTGGACAGGTGTATGTCTTGGCATCTGATAAAGCATTCAAAACAGTGTGCATATATTTGCAAAGCAGCTGGGAAACTTCATTCAAAGTGAAGTGATAGTACATATCGGGAAGATACACACAGCCAATGACAGCCACCACGTGGATGAGACTACTCCAGTTACTGTTTGGGGCTTCCTTTATGGGAGGAGGAGTTTGATTGTTAAGAAGTCTTGATGAATGAGAAGCAATTTTATTATATAGAATTTTTGGTGATAATTGCCCCCCCCCAAAAAAAATTAAAATATCTTCAAAAGCTTCTGGAGTGTTTTAGCTAATTTAAGTAAATAGATATGAACTGCATGTATGTGCTACTTTGCTATATGATGCATTGAGGAGTTAAGGTATAGTCAAGGCTCACTGTTAAGAATGGAACTGGCATGAGAATATGCCTAGGCTATGAGGACATTTTCTTCTGATAGCACTGATAGTGTTGCACAGAGAAACTTAATGAGGGTGATTTGGTGGGGGTAGTTATAAGAACAGCCAGAATACCAGGAAATTAAACTGGATGCCTGAGGTATTTAAAGAACAAGGGCTCCATGACAGTAATTGTGAAAAAAAGGATGGGTCTCCACTTTAATTCTTGTGTGTCTGCCATTACAGGTTCAATCCCAAATGCACTAGCCTTGGAATTCTGATGTGTTCAATCTTACCTGCTAAGTGTGAGAAGATATGCACCCAGGTTCAAAAAAGAACTATAATGCTACATTGCTGAAGATGTAATTAGTAACTCATCTCTAAAAATGCTTTAAAAGGGCTGTAATCTCTTTTGTTTAATTCCACCCACTTAAATAAAACTAATTTCTTTTGTAATAATGGTTTCCTCTTGACCATATCCAAGTTTACTGAATCTTTATTTGAGGTTATAGACTAATTATTGCACAAATTTTGATATTGGGGCTGTGGAAATGGTTTAGTAGATAAAGTGCCCTGATGTACATGTGTGGGGATATGAGTTTGAATCCCCAGAACCCATACAGACACAGATATGCTAAGGTAGTCTCTAACCCAAGTGTTCCTATGGTGAGGTAGTGAGAAAGGAGGGAGAGACAGGAAAATCCCTAGAGGCACATGCCCAGACAACCTGGCAAATACTGAAGCAAGACCCTGTCTCAAACAAGGTGGAAAGCAAAGACTGACATGAGAGATTGTCCTCTGGCCATTCCATGTACATCAACAGCATGCACATACCCATGCTCAAAGACACAATTCTGCACATACATGCACTTATACACATGCACACACAATAATAAAATGGTAGTGCTGAAGGGAGCATTATTGATGATATTTTGATTAATCCCCACTTATCTTTCCTTCCCTAGGTGTCCTCTTTTCATTCACTCTCACTCAACATCACGCTATCTGTCATCTCTCATGGTACATTTACCATAAGCTGAATTCTCAGCCAGTTCTTGATGACTCCTTCTACTTTAAGACAATGCAATAAATCACAAGGAAAGCATTCTTATTAAATATATATTTTCTATGGAATGGTGGGAAACTGTAAGTTAGCTTTTTAAAAGTTTTAGCATTAAGGGAAAAAGAGTTTCATTTTGAGGGAAAATGAAGCCAGTTCTTTCTACCCCATCACTCCCGTGGAATGACATTATAAACCTTGATGTAATGTGTGGAGCAGCAATTCAAAGATGAAGTATCACCGGCCTGACTGCAAGTTTATCATTGCTTTCCTCCCAATATGCCAATCAAACCTACCCCAAATCAGAAAGTTGGCAGAGAGAATTCCAGAGGAAGCCATCTAATTCTGGCTCAAATAAATGGGTTTTCTATAAACTCAAGTGAGAGTATGGGCTGGTTCTCTTTTCTCATGCCACAAGCACACTGCACTCAAGGGAGCAGTGCCTCATAGTTCACGATGGTAGAGTGAGGGTCTGAGAGAGGGAGGTGCCCTGCACCGATCAGGGAAGCTGAAGACCCAAGAAGATGGACTGAGCTTCTGTTACTTGATTCTCTGTTCTGCTTGGCCTCAGTGTGGCTGCATTTTCAGAAAGCACAAAGTAGGAGGAGTAAGTCAAACACAGCTTTGCACTGGAGGACTGAAAAGTGATTGCCAGGGAATGAACACGACTTTGGAGACATCTCCCGAGAGGCGGAGATTCAGGGGAGCTGTCAGAAAAGCCAGCAAGCTGCACAGTACTAGTTGAAAACAGCCAGAAAGAGCTTTGGGAACTAAACTAAGGTGTTGGTAACCATCCAGGTCCCAGAGCATGAAGTGGCTAATCTGTGCAGACAGAGGGCATCACAAAGGCTAGAAACCACAAACAAAAAAATGACTGAGTGAAACCTGTGGTCGTCCAAATCCAGGGAACTGATAGCTGCTGGGGCAAAAACTGTCTGAAAATAATTCATTAAATTTTAATAAAGGTCAAAAGTTTTAAATATAATATTAAAAAATGTTTAAGATGGGCCGGGCGTTGGTGGTGCACGCCTTTAATCCCAGCACTCGGGAGGCAGAGCCAGGCGGATCTCTGTGAGTTCGAGGCCAGCCTGGGCTACCAAGTGAGTTCCAGGAAAGGCGCAAAGTTACACAGAAAAACCCTGTCTCGAAAAAAAATAAAAAATGTTTAAGATGAAATACAAAGTAATTCCCCGTGTGCAGAACCAAAAAAGGTTTGAATTGTAACACACACGCACACCTCACAAACACATACACACATGTATGCACATATACCTATACACAGATATTCATATCCCCACACACATGCACACACATATGCACACGAATATATGTATACACCTATGTTCATAGCCACACACATCTTCACTCACACATACACACACATTCACATAACACATTCACAAATATGCACACATACATTCAAACACACACTTACACACATGTATATAGCACAATAATTGTGGAAATTGTTCAAGCAATACAACCATATTTGACCCAAATACAATGATAGAAAATCTTAGCAAAAATTTAAGTGACATAAAACTGGAAAACCTTACATGAAAGAATATTTCCACCAAATAACAAATCCTCAGAAATCTTAGTAACATTATACAGAAAATAGAGGAAAGTAAAAATGCAAGCAACTTGAATATTTATCAGAGGAAACCTTTTTTGAAGAATAGAAAAGAAAATATGTTAAAATTAAGACATGAAGACCAAAATGCTGTCAGGGTCCATATCATTGAGATCTGTAAGGACACACACACACACACACACACACACAAACACACACATGTGAATGTAGTTAACAGATTAATGTCTAAAATTTGTCCAAGTTTGCTGAAAGGCATAAGCCTAGAGAGGAAATATACCATACTGAACACATTTTATGTAAACTCACACTTATGTACAGCATATCAAATACCAACAATTAAGCAGAATAGAAAAAAAAGGACCTTGACAAAAAAGAGACTATGGTACTTTCCTTATAAAACTTATGATTATTAATAGTTTTCATCAGAAACCATGACTATAAGAAGGAAGAGAAAGATTATTTTAAGATACTGAATAATCTTACTCCAGAAGCCTACATTCGGTATAAATGTCCCTCAAGAATGAAGATTAAGGAGGACAATGAATGAACGCAAATACAGGGATTGTGGTCAGCATGCATGCTTTCAGAGAGTTGCACATGGAAGAGGAGATGGTCCAGTGGGGAAATGTTTGCTCTAAAAGCATGAGGATTTGAGCACAGTGCCCCAGAACCTACATGGAGCCAGTTGCTGTAGTATGTGTATCCATAGTGACAGCGATCCTGCAGACAGATGGAGAATCCCAAGAAGCCTGGGGGCTAGCACCGGGAAACGAGAGATATTATCTTAAGCAAGTTGAAGGAAAGGACTGAAACCCAAGACGCACCTGTGTTTTGTCACTCGACATGACAGGTGCATATGTGCTGAGAATTTCATGTCTTTTCTGTACACAGATTTATGTCATATAATTTCTCCAGGTCACAAGACTGACACCATGTGGCTGGTTTCTCTGCTTAGGGTGTGAGCTGTTTTCTCACTGACTTGGTTAGAGCTGTGGTGTATCTGAGATTTGAGCCCTTTTCATCTAATACTATGAGTTGTTGACACAACATGTTCCTTTGCAGTTACTTCCATGTGGACCCCTGTACCTTGAAGCAAACGAATGCCCAACATTTCTTGTGCTTTAAATTTCTTTGTCTTTTCTTTCTACTAAAGATAAATTTCAGGCTTTATGTGGTTCAAATAACTACATTAGACCCACACAGTTAACCACCTTTTCAACAGCACCCAGTTATGAATCTTAATTACATTTGCAAAATCTCTTTTCCTGTGTAGCAGAACACAAACCCAGTGTAATAACAAGGAGTTGAGGTCATGAGGTCTGCATTTCTTTACAGTACTGGAGATTTGGACAAGACTATTCTCATTATAAATTGCATAAAACTCATTTAAGAGTTGAAGACGAACTACACGTTTGCCATTGTGTTCTGGGGAGAGACATGTGGATTCTTGTTCTTCACTGGCCAACCAGCCTAGATAAATCAGCAAACCCCAAGCCCCTATGAGAAAACTTGTCTCAGGAATTACAGACTGAATAGCCCAGAATCCTAGGGTAGAACTACACACAACTGGAAAAAAATCAATGAAGTGATTACTAATTATATGCTGTTATACTCACAGATCTGTGGGTGCCTTGTCCAGTCCTTATCTGAGAGGCTTCCTCTGGTAGCAAATGGGATCGATCATATGCAAAGACCCATGGCCAGACATTGTGCTGAGAAAGTCTAAATTCGAGGTCTCCATCAGGTCTCTGTCCTTGGAGACTGGGAAGCCCTGCACTAGAGGGTGAGGAAGATTTTAGGAGTCAGAGAGGATGAAGGACACCAGGAGAAGATGCTCCACATGGCTCACATGGGCTCGTAGAGACGGAAACAGCAAGCAAAGGACCTGCATGGGTCTGGTCTGTGCCAGGTCCTCTGCATATATGTAATGGTGTTAGCTTGGTGTTCTTAAGGGACTCTTAACAGTTGGAGCAGGTATGACTCTTTTGCCTACCCTTGAGACCCATTTCCTCCTATTGGTTTACTTTGTCCAGTCTCAGTGTGAGGGTTTTGCCTTGTCTTATTTTAACTTGTTTTGTCCTGTCTGGCTGGATTTTCTTGGAAACCTGCTCTTTTCTGAAGAGGAAATAGAGGGTAGTGGATCTAGGGATGAAGAAAGGTTGGGGGAGGGTAAGGAGGAGTGAAGGGAGGGGAAACTATGGTTGGAATGTATTGTATGAGAGAAAAAACCTATTTTCAATAAGAAAGATAGATAGATAGATAGATAGATAGATAAAATAGATAGATAGGCATAGATGGGTGGGTGGATGGATGGAGGAAGGAAGGAAGGAAGGAAGGAAGGAAGGAAGGAAGGAAGGAAGGAAGGGAGGGAGGAAGGAAGGAAGGGAGGAAGGAAGGAAGGAAAGAACAAAAGTTAAAGCTGATTAGGGCCCTAAGAACAGCATTCCAGATTGACACGTGCTTTGCACATGTGTGTGTACCAATGCATATTTCTACCTATGTACCTACACACACACACACAGAGACAGAGACAGAGAGAGAGAGAGAGAGAGAGAGAGAGAGAGAGAGAGAGAGAGAGAATGGGTATGGAGAATTTGTTTCTTCACAGTTTGTTTTATTTAAAAGGTTTAAAATTTTCAGACCCCAGGCTAAAATGTTTGTAAGTTTCAGTTTCACCAAGATAATCTTCTCTTGTATTCATACTTTGCAGTAATTTTTCTACGCCAGGCATTGTATTGTGACTAAAACAAAGCAGAGATGAATGTGTACAGATGTCTAGATTGCCAAGGAGACAAACAGGAACAAATTCTGAATAATAACTGTAGACAAAAGGTACTTGTAAGTAAAAATCATGAATTTACCTTCCTGACTTCTTAGTCAGATAAGATATCAGGAAAAAAGATGTATCTGAGCTAAAGTAAAGGACAAAAATGAGGAAATGATACCTTTATTGTTTTTGTTATATATTTAATGTGTATGGTATCATATTTTGATATACTCATACAGGGTGAAATCATTACTATTATCAAAAAATGAACATATCTAATCATTGCACAGGGTTATCTTTGTATTCACTACAATAATTCTAGTTCTAATAATGTTCATTAGATAGTGAATGTTCTCTTTATAAATGATATTGATGTGTGTAATTTTCTAAATAATTACTTATTCTTTTTTCTTAATTTAATTTATTTTATTTTACAATATAATTCAACTTTACATATCAGCCATGGATTCCCCCGTTCTCCCCCCTCCCGCCCCGCCCCCCTCCCCCAATCCACCCCCCATTTCCATCTCCTCCAGGGCAAAGACTCCCCCGAGGATTGAGATCAACTTGGTGGACTCAGCCCAGGCAGGTCTAGTCCCCTCCTCCCAGGCTGAGCCAGGCATCTCTGCTAAGCCCCAGGTTTCAGACAGCCAATTCATGCACTGAGCACAGGACCCGGTCCAACTGCCTGGATGCTTCCCAAATAGATCAAGCCAATCAACTGTCTCACCCATTCAGAGGGCCTGATCCAGTTGGGGACCCCTCAGCCATCGGTTCACAGTTCATGTGTTTCTATTCGTTTGGCCATTTGTCCCTGTATTCCATCCATCCCTGGTCCCAACAACTCTTGCTCACATAAACCCTCCTCCTTCTCACCAATTGGACTCCTGGAGCTCCACCCGGGGCCTGACCTTGGATATCTGTATCCAGTTCCCTCAGTCATTGGATGGGGTTTCTAGCACGACAATTAGGGTGTTTGGCCATCCTATCACCAGAGTGGGTCAGTTCGGGCTATTTCTCAACTATTGCCAGCAGTCTATTGTGGGGGCATCTTTGTGGATTTCTGTGGGCCTCTCTAGCACTTTGCTTCTTCCTATTCTCATGTGGTCTTCATTTACCATGAACATTCCTTGTGTTCCCTCTCTGTTCTTGATCCAGTTGGGATCTCCGGCTCCCCCAAGTTCTCTTTCCCTCGCCCCTCATTACCCCCACTCACATCCAGACTGTTCATGTAGATCTCATCCATTTCTCCGTCATTGGGCAATCCCAGTGTCTTTCTTGGGGTCCTGTTTTCCAGGTAGCCTCCCTGGTGTTGTGAGTAGCCATCCAGTCATCCTTGTTCCACAACTAGTATTCTCCTATGAGTGGGTACTACAGCCACTTTGGAAATCAATATGGCACTTTCTTAGAAAATTGGGAATCAATGTCCCCCAAGATCCAGCTATACCACTCTTGGGCACATACCCAAGGAATGTTCAATCATACCACAAGGGCACTTGCTCAGCTATGTTCATATCAGCATTATTTGTAATAGCCAGAACCTGGAAGCAACCTAGATGCCCTTCAACCGAAGAATGGATAAATAAACTGTGGTACATATACACAATGTAATACTACTCAGAAGAGAAAAACAATGACATCATGAGGTTTGCAGGCAAATGGATGGATCTAGAAAAAATCCTCCTGAGTGAGGTAACCCAGACTCAGAAAGACAAACATGGTATGTACCCACTCATAGGAGAATACTAGTTGTGGAATAATTACTTATTCTTAAAAAAGGAAATATTTTTATTCTTTGAGAAATTCACACACACATGCAATGCATTTGGATCTCATCCAACCACCACTCTCCCTTTGATACTTCTGACCACCACCTCTATCCTAGTTAGCTTGAACCTTCAACTTGATGTCCTAGAGTCCCCTGAGAAGGGAGTCTCTGATGAAGTACTTACTGGATCAGGTTGACCTTGGGGGCAGTCTGCAGGAGACAGTCTTGATTGTTAAGAGGTGTAGGCAGGATCAAATTATAGTTGATGGCTCCATTTCCTGAATAAATTTGTTTATTAACAAAATAAGCTTTTGGCTATTTAAGAACACAAGCTATATAGTTGGAGAGGAGTGGAATGTTCAGATATTAATAGTACTTGCTGCTCTTCTTGAGATCTGAGTCAGTTTCCAGTGCCTAGGTTGACAACTCACATTTCCCTGTCATTTCTGTTCTTGGGCATCTGGCAGATTCTTTCTTTTTATCTGCATATACATGGCAGACATCCAGTCTCTCTCTCTCTCTCTCTCTCACACACACACACACACACACACACACACACACACACACACACACATGAATATAGCAAATAAATATTTTCTATATCAAGAAAGTGAGCTGTGCATAAACCTGTGAAGGAGCCAGCAAGTAGCATTCCTTCATGATTTCTGCATCATATTCCTGCTTGAGATCCTGCCCTGATTTCCATCAGTGATGAACTCTGACCCTGGAATACAAGGCAAATAAATCTTTTTATTTCCTAAGTTGCTTTTTTTTAAAAATCATATTATTTGTCACAATAATAGCCTGGAACTAGTCCATCAATAGGATGTTGCTGTGCTAGACCTGATCATGTGACTTTTCATGCTTTTGTACTATTGCATTAGAGGATTATAGAAGATTTTGGAACTGAAATCTGGGAAAGTTATTGGGTACTGACAGCTTAATGGGCTGCTCTGTGGGACCTTAGAATAACAATGACAGATACACAGATAGTTGATACTGTATTGTGAGGTTTCAGAGAGAAGCAAAATATATATATACTGAAACTTCAGATAAGGTTCATTTGTGTGATGTATTATTTTTACATTCAAGTTAAATGCTGGTTTTATTTTCTCCCTTTTGGTGAAAATAGATTTTTTTCTCACATAATTTATCTTGATTATGATTCTCCTCCTTCTACTTCTTTCTCCCAGTTCCTATGCATATCTCCTCCCATCCAGATCTACCTCCTTTCTGTCTTTCACTAGGAAAGAGACTTCTAAGAGATGATATTAATAAAATATAATGTGATAAAATAAAGTACAATGGAATGAAATGAAAACTAACACATTGGAATCAGAAAAAACAAACAGAATGAAAGGGCCCAAGAGAAGGCCCAGGAAATAGAAACCCACTTATTTGCACACCCAGGAATCTCATACAAATACTAAACTGGAAGCCATGATATATATGCAAAGAACCTGTAGGGTTTAAAGAGAGAAGAAAAATTATATCAATAAAATAAATAAAAATAAAACTAAGGAATAATAAGACAAGATAAAAAAGGAAAAACCCTGACACAACACTGTGAGACAAGGAACCTAAAGAGGTCATTGAGTTTGTTACCTGTTGGCCATCTACTGCTGGCCATGCAGCCACAGCCTATCCTTAAAAGTGGTTTATTTCCCAAATAAAACTCCCTTGGTGAAAACTAAATTTTTGTCTGCTAGTGGTTATCATCTGGAGATAGCTTCTGGGTTAGGAATGAGGGCATGTGTCCACTTCTCCTTTCAGCTCTAGGACCCCACTTGGTGCAGACCCATGTAGGGCCTATGCTGTTGCCTCAGCCAGTCTCTGTGAGTTCCTATAAGCTTGGCTCATGTTGTTTTGTTTACTTGGTGTCCTCCATCCCCTCTGGCTTTTACACTCTTTCAGCCTCCTCTTCCTTGAGTTTCCCTGAGATTTGATAGAGATATCTTGTATAGGTCTGAGTGTTTCAAGGTCTCTGCTCTCTGCATAATATCTGACAGTGGACATTTGTACATGTTCCCACCTAGCTGCAGGAAGAAGCTTCTCTGGTGATGGCTGAGCAAGGTACTGACCTATGTGTATAGCAGAATATCATTAGGAGTCATTTTATTGCTATTTATCTTTAGAACAATATTATTTGGCTCTACCTTAGGTCCTGGGCTATCTAGTCTCAGGTTCTTGGTCACCCAAGCAGTGTCCATTATTGGTTCCCCCTGTGGAGTAGGTCTTAACTCAAATCAAATATTGGTTGGTTAATCACATTGGGCCATCATTGCAATAGCATATTTAAAAAAAAAGTTTATTGATTTTTTTTGTGGATTTCACATCAAACATTCTGATCCCATTTATCTTCCCATACCCTTGCATCGGCCCTCACCTCAGCCCCTGCAACCTCCAGACCATATCAAAACCAAAATTAAAAGAAAAAACAGAGCAAAACCAAACAAACCACCTAAACAAACAAAAAACCCAAAGAAGACTCTTGTCTTGGAAGCTTTAGTGTGGCCCATTGGGTCACATGGTTTACCCTTTAGTCCATTCATCTTTACTTGCAAGTGTCCATTTCCTCAAGTAATTGGTCTGGCTCCAGGCCTCTGGTTTCTGCTACACCACAGATAACGGCCTATGATTGGGGTTCCTCTTGGATATCCTGTTGTTGTCCTGTGTCATGGAGATACTGCTGGTTTGGATCTGTAGGTTTGCTGCTTTACATGCTCCAACAGTGGATGTCGGAGTGGGCCAATTCATAGCCCTGATTCTGGGCCTGGGTGGTGGCTGGGTTGGTCAGCCTGCCAGCTTTCCCTTATTTATTGCCCAGGTGAGCTCTCCAGCACTGCCTGGGCTAGCTCATCCAATGAAGCCTGCAGCAAGGAGCAGGACCAGTTCTGCTCTCAGGTCCTCAGACCTGGTCACCTATGCTCACATCACCAGGGCCAACTTTACTGTTTTGTCCAGGTAAGGTGCAGTGCCCTCTCTCCTGATTACTGCAGGGGACATTCAAGATAGTGGGGTGGGTCAGCTCTCCTACTTTCAGGCCCTCAGGGCTGGCTCACTTGTGCCCCCAACCACAGGGTCAGCTGTATCGGTTCTGTTCAGGCTGGCTTTCCTGTATGCTGCAGCTGGTGAGGACAGAGCTAGTTCTCTCACTCTTGTGACCATGACCTTGACCCTGGGCCAACTCTCTTTCCTGCCACAGGTAGCAAGGGATGAAGTGGGGAGGGCATCTTTCCCTCATCCCTGCCACCTCAAGGCAGACAAGGAGGGCAGGGTCAGCTCTGTTGCTCTCACACCCTCAGGGTTGGCTCAAGTGTGCAGCCTAGACAGTGCAGTGTGTACAGCAAAGATTGGAGCTTGCTATGTCAGACCAGTGAAGGGTGGGGTTGGCGCAAGACAGCATGGTTCTAAGAGTCCTTGTGCTAACATGGGCCATGGACATTATCAGAGACCCCGGTTGCACCATGGCCTGGTGGCAGCAAAGGCTGCCCAGCTTGATATGGCCCTATTGGCAGCATGGTTCTTGGGAACCAACATGGTTGCAGGTGGCTGACCAGACCCTGGGCATCTGCAGAGCCCTGCAGAAGCCATAGACACCACCCTAGACCCTGGCAGTTGCAGGGCCATGGCACTAGCATATCTTGCATGCAGAACACCATTGTAGATAAAAGAGTTTGTGGCTGGCTTGGAGTTTACTTTTATCCTTTGGTAGCATGTAGAGCACCTTCCTGTACCAAAGCACTATGTACTCAGCAGCATGGCTTCTCTGTTATATAGTGGAGGCCTTACTCTCGGTTTTTAGAGAGCGACCTATAGTCTTGGCAACAGCCTAGGTTGTTTGAGGATTACCAAGGGACCCCTTTCAGCCAAAAAGTCAATTAGATGTAACTAATTCCCTTTACTGGAAGCTTCATTTAGTGACAAGAGATGTCCAGTTGGAAGTCTATTTCCCCCATTATTTGATTATTTCATTTAGATTACTTCCATACATGCATACAATTTAGGAAGCTTCTACTGTCTTGGGTTTCCATACTGCCCCTCCAATATCCCTTAATTTTAGTTGTCTCTCTCTGTATTTCCTCCCTACTCCCCATCTTTCTGCCTTCCGATCCTCCTGTACCAACCTCCCACCCCCATTCATCCATGATTCTATTCCCCATTCTTATGGAGATCTGTTGGTCCTCCCTAGTTCCCTATTTTATGCCTAACGTCTATAGTTCTACAGATTGTAGCTTGATTATCATTGACTTAACAGTTAATACCCACATATAATTGAATACATAACACATTTATCTTTCTGGATCTGCAATACCTCACTCAGGATGAATCTTACTGGTTTCATATGCTTACCTGAGAATTTCATTTTTATGGGCTGAACAATAAATACTTCAATGTGTACCAGATTTTCTTTATCTATACTTCTGTTGAGGGGCATCTAGGTTGTGTCCAATGTCTGGCTGTTTTGAATACAGCAACAATGAACATGGTTGAGCAATTGTCTCCATGGTAGGATGAAGCATCCTTTGGGTATATGTCCAGAAGTGGTATAGCTGGATCTTGAAGTAGATCAACTCCCATCTTACACAGTGATTTCCATAGTGGCTGTACAAGTTTGTACTACTGTACTAGGTTTCCATACTACCCCTCCGGTGGCCCTTTATTTTAGATGTCTCTCCCAATATGCCCTCCATATTCCACCTCTCTTTTCTTCCTTCCCACTTGATCTTCCTATTTCATCCCTGTCATCCATCCATAACTATCTATTCTACTTGCCTTTCCTAACCAGATCTATTTGTACCTCCTAGCCTCTTTCTATACCTAACATTTGAGGTTCTGCAGATTGTAGCTAGGTTATCACTGACTTAACAGGTAGTAACCACATATAATTGATCACATAGCTACTCATTTTTTGTGAGTTAATTTTTTATTCCCCTACTTTTCCTGAAATGTTTGTTTATCAGCTATAGGATTTTCCAGTGCATTTGCATGGTCAGTTATGTATCCTACGGTATCATCTGCAAATAACAGAAACTTTGACCTCTGTGTTTCTGATTTTTTAATCTTCTTGATCTCCTTCAGTTGTCTTATTACTCTATCTAAAATTTCAAGTACTATATTGAATAGGTATAGAGAAAGTGGACAACCTTGTCTTGTTCCTGATTTGAGTGGAAGTGCTTTGAATTTCTCTCCATTTAAGTTGATATTGGCTATAGGCTTGCTATAAACTGCCTTTATTATGTTGAGATATGTCCTTTCTATCACTGCATTCTCTGTGACTTTCATCATGAAGGGGTGTTGGATTTTGTCAAAAGCCTTTTGTCCATCTAATGAGATGATCATGTGGTTTTTGTCTTTCAGTCTGCTTATATGGCAGATTATATATATTGATTTACATATATCCAACCATCCCTACATCTCTGGGATGATCTACTTGATCATAGTGGATGATCATTTTGATGTGTTTTTGATTCTGTTTACAGGTATTTTATTGAGAGCTTTTTCATCTATGTTGATAAGGAGAATTATATTGTAATTCTCTTTCTTTGCTGTCTGTTTATGTGGTTTGGCTATCAGAGTGACTGTGGCTTCATAAATTGAACTGGGCAATGTTCCTTCTATTTCTATTTTGTGGAATAATTTGAAGGGAATTGGCATTAACTCTGCTTTAAAAGTCTGTTGGAATTCTGTGTTAAAACTATCTGGCCCTGGGGTGTTTGTTTGTTTGTTTGTTTGTTTTGGGGGGAGACTTTTAATGATTGCTTCTATTTTACTAGGGGTTATAGAAGCAGGTGGTCTGTTTCAGAGCTGGGTATGAGACAGGGCGATTAGACTTGGACCGAAGGAGTGAGAAGTGAAAACCTGCTGGTAGTACCTGATTTGCTATCTGGGGTAGCCTTTGGGTTCCCAGGGAATGTCTGTTGGAGTCAGGAGCCGGGATAAAGAAATGAGGTGGGCAAAGGAAGTTCTGGATGGGAAGATCTGTGTAATCCACTGGAGATGGAGGCCAGATCAGGGGAAAGGGCAAGAGGAGTGGGGGAGGCTGAAGCAGGTGGTCTCCTATAGAGCTTGGGATAAGACTGAGGGATTAACCTAGATGCCACTCAACCAAAGAATGGATAAAGAAAATGTGGTACATATACACAATGGAGTACTACTCAGCAGAGAAAAACAATGACATCATAGCATTTGCCCGCAAATGGATGGAACTAGAAAATATCATCCTGAGTGAGGTAACCCAGACTCAGAATGACAAGCATGGTATGTACTCTGTAAAGCAAAGCATAACCAGACTACAACCCACAGCTCCAGAGAAGCTAGCTAACAAGGAGGGTCCTAAGAGGGATGCATGGATCACCCTGGGAAGAGAAAATGGATGAGATCCCCAAGAGTAGACTGGGAGTGAGGGGGGTGATAGAGGGTAGGGGATGGGGGATGAGAGTATAAGGGAATGGGAAGGTCAAGCTGGAACAGGGATGGAGTGGAAGAGCAATGAGAAAGATACCATGATAGAGAGAGACATCCTGGGAATAGGGAGAAACTGGGTGCTAGGGAAGTTCCCAGGAATACCCAAGGATGACCCCAGCTTAGACAACTAGCAATGGTAGAGAGGGTGCCTGAACTGGCTTACCCTGGTAATCAGATTTGTGAATACCCTGTCATTATAGAGCCTTTATTCAGTAACTGATAGAAGAAGATGCAGAGATCCACAGCCAAGCACCAGGCCGAACTCCAGGAGTCCAGTTGAGGAGAGAGAAGAGGGATTCTATGAGCAAGGGGCATCAAAATCATGATGGGAAAACCTTCAGAGACAACCAAACCAAGCTAGTGGGAACACATGAACTTTAGACCAACAGCTGTGGAGCCTCCATGGGACTGGACTAGGCCCTCTGCATAATTGAGACAGTTCTGTAGATTGATCTGCTTAAGGGGCCCCCTGGCAGTAGAATCAGGAGCCATCCCTGGTACATGCCTGGCTTTTTGGAGCCCACTACCAATGGTGGGACACCTTGCATAGCCTTGAGGCAGGGGGAGTGTCTTGGACCTCCCTCAGCTGAATGTACCAGGCACTGCTGACTCCCCATGGGAAGCCTTATATGGCTGGAGGAGGGAATAGGGGGTGGATTGTGGGGGGGAAGACTGGGGGTGCAGGAGGAGGGAAGAGAGGAAGATCTGTGATTGATATATAAAATGAATAAAGAATTTCTTAATAAAAAACAAAACATAAAAAGAAGTGTTTAAAAAAAAGACTTGGGGATTGGGTTAGTAATAGAGGAGGGAAAGGTGAAGGTCTGTAGTTAGCTTACCTGCTTTCCTAGCCAGAGTGGCCTGCAAGTTTCCATTGTATGACATTTTAGATGTTTGCTGCTCAGATAGGGCTAAAGAATCAATTGTGATTAATAAGAGATCAGCACCATTGAAGTAAAGTTGTCAGTGATTCACTGGGGCAATATGAAAGTATTTCTTCAGGATCAGTACACAGAGGCTGTGCTCCCAGGGAGCTTACTTCAAGATGACAGACTAATTTGGATTTTTTTTACATTTTCTTTTTTTAATTTCTTTAAAATTAAACTTCTAATCTTTCATTTTTAGTAGAATTTTCAAAAATTTTGCACTATATAGCTTGCATTTTGTTTACTTATACATTGTATATATGTGTGTATGTTTGTGAATACACACACACACACACACATATATATTCTTAACATTCAGCGAGGAACTAATATTTATTTAAAATTTGTTATTATTATTTGTGTGTGCTTGTTTTCTGCACCATGGCATCCATGCAGAAGCCAGAGAACAACCCATAGAGTAAATTCTCTCCTTTGACTTTTACATTGGTCTCAGGGATCAAACACAGTTGTCAGGCTCCTGAAGCAAGTACCTTTACCCGATAAGCCATCTTGCCTGCCTCTGCAATGCTTTTGTCCTTATTAAATAAATGTTTCCCTCTGGAATGATTTAGATCTGTAAAAATGTTGCAGTAGCAATATCTGGGAGCTCTGGGCTCACTTGATAGTTATGATGTTACTAGATGTATCTATCAAAATCAAGAAATTGTCTCAAATGTATAGATATTAACAAAATTAGACTTCATAGGAATTTCACTCATTGATACCCTCTTATGTTACAGGACCAAATTCAGAATAGCACTTTGTTTTAATCTTTTTGTTTCCATAGTGTCTATTTTCTCTTCCAGCTAGTTTTCTTCTCCATTTATCTTCAGGTGCATGTCTATCCATCTATCTTCCTATCTATCTATCTATCTATCTATCTATCTATCTATCTATCTATCTACCTATCTATCTATCTATCTATCTATCTATCTATCTATCTATCTATCATTTATCTGAATTCCATTTCCAAAAGACATAGTCTATTTTCTTTCTGAATATAGTAGTACTATAGTATTTGTAACTATGCTTATTAGAACAGTGACATTGAATGTGACATGAAGAGAGATAAAATATATTTATGAGGATGCACATGAAAGAGTGTCATCCATTGTTAATTCTTTGATTCAATATTTGATCACATCAAATCATTCTGTTAATAGAATTAACATATTCACATAATTTTATTACAACTATTTTAACTTATCTAAAATCTTTAAAGCCTAAATACTCTTACAAGATATTTTAAGTCTGTCTTTATTTCACATTAGAAAATTTAAGTTCTACAAAACATTTACAAAGAACTTTAAGATAACCACTTTTGATAGGATAATAAATAGGACAAGATAAATGAGATTTTAGGAATACAATCAGATGCAGGCAAGGAATATAGGGCAAGGAGGATCTAGACTGTCATAAAGCCATGGTGTTGGCTTTTTGTTCTCCTTGAGGATGAATACATTACAGCGGATTAGTAATGCTACAGAAATTGGATTCTGAGGAAAATGTCACCACCTGGTTGACAATAGTTGACTTTCAGAGCTGAACAAAGTGAAACCTGGACTCTTTATTTATCTTCCATGAAACATGGAGGGATTCGCATCATTCATTTTCCTCTTTTGTGAGTTAGTGAATGGGTTTGGCCTCTGCTGTAGATTTTTGGTTTTAATCTGAGGAGGAATTCCATTGTGTTCCAAAAACAGGATAAATATCAACCTTGATTGTAAGGGAGTTGCATATCTCTCCATTAAATTGACTTTTGGTAACAATTACCATTTAACTTAATACCTGCCAGGAAATTTGTTATTATTCTTCAACTCTTTCCACACAACTGATTAATAAAGCACTGCTCTATATAGTTTGTATATTTAGTATATAAAGACATCTGCGTTATGGTTTCATCAAAAATTTAAAATACCATAAAATGACCTAATATACATTAACCTTTTTTTAAAAGGAGGAAAGGAAACATTAACATAGTAAAAATGAAGTAAAACTGCAGTTATAAAAATCAATTAATTGAAATTCTGACACCCTTTCACAAAAGAACACACTGAAACATTTTTGAAAACCTAAATCTTCCATGTGTTCTCCATAAATGTAGTTAGATGCAAAACTTAAATGAAGAAATATGAGACGATATTTTCACTAGGCTTTTTTGACTATTCTAATATTTTGCTGTGGAAATATTAAGTTTTGATTACATGATGTAGTCTCAGCGTTGAGAAGGGTAATAGTGTATGGATAGCATTCCCTTCCAATGTATGCCTAGCACTCTTGAAAATTTATACAAAGCACTTTTTAGGGGAGAAATGTTATTTTACTCACAGTTTGAGGTTATGGTCTGTCATAGCTGGGGAGTCACAACACCAGGAACCTGAAGCAGCTGGTCTAATTCTTCCCATATTCAAGAGGCAGAAAGCAATGAATAGTCTTGCTAAATTCAATTTCTCCTTATCACAAAGTCCAGTACCTCAGCACAGGGAGCACTGTCACCCACAGTGGGTATGTACTTACAGTGGGTATGTCTTTCCACCTCCACTTATCTAATACAGATAGCCCCCCAAATAATGCCCAGGTAATTCTATATCTCATCAAGTTGACAGTAGTGATTAGCCCCCATAACCCCTGCCTACAATATCATTAGCATCTGAAGAATATATTTATATTCTTCATTTATTTAGTCTGGTCTTTTTCTTTTCATTAACTTAAATATTTTTACTACAGTATTTTGTTTGATGATCCAAATAAGATCCACTTGTTTTGATTAATACATCTCTTTAGTTGACAGAATTAACCTTTGCTTTTGTTATGTTCATATATATTATTAATTCTTTTAGAACTTAATGCATTCATACAATATGTTTTGATTTTATTCACCCCCATTCCTCCCCCAACAACTCCCAGATCTACTTCTCACTCCCAGTCCTCTCCCACCTACTCCCAGATCTATTTCTTACTCTCATGCCCTCCCAACTTCATGTTTTCTCTCCCTGATTTTTGAACCCAATGGATACAATTTCTGTGGCCCATATAATCATGGGTGAAGGGCCATTTACTGGAGCATGGCAGACTTAACAGGAGCCAGCTTGATTTTTCCTGGAGCTTATTGAGAAATTCTATTCACTAAAGCAGGCAAGAATCCAGACAATGTTGGAAAGATCAGTGGTCTGACTATTGATTATCCAAGGGCATATAGTTGCTCATCCATTTCTAAGTAATATAAGTAAGTTGAGTTATTATGCATAGAGTAGATTTTTGTTTTTAAAAAGATTTTGAAAGATTAAAATATACATTGTATAAGATTTAAAGTATTTAAATCCATAACATCAGTATAAATGGCATGGTGATTAAACCTAAATTTGTTGACAAGGACAGGGTGATAAGAATTTCATAATGTGTACCTAGTAATTATTCATTTTTTAACTAAATGATTTTAATGTTTCCAAATTACTTGAAAGAATTATTCTTACTGTGCTTTGAAAACTATATTTTTAGGTATTCTTATGTGATTATTTTCTTTTCTCCACCAATTGTTGGTCATATATTAATGCAAAGTACATTAGAACATTTCTCAATGCACACCTATCATCTATTATGCTAAGGAAATTAATTAAAAATAATAAATTAAAAATTTTAAAAATCATTAAAATATGTTATCTTTAAATATCTTAGACTCTGCTCAGGAGTAGACAGACATTTAAATATTAGAGTAGATCAGTGACACTTATTGTTAAATAAGGAATTTCTTTTAATAAAATCACATGAAATTATAAATTTTAGGAAGTTATTTGCAGCTGCATATATATGTAAATCTATAAATATATGAAGCATCAATATTTTATGTAGCTTTAATTTTCGTATTTCATGATCTACATCATGCTTTTCACAATGTTACTGTCACAATCTCTCATATTTCACTGTGTGCTCTTCTGCATATATTTTCTTTTGTTGAAATATAGTAAGAATTCATTTAAACAGACCTTTGTTTCTGAAATTAATATTTCTGTTTGTCATTCAGCTCAGATTGACTATCTCTTTAGCTTTTAAAATAATCAAGATCTTTCATGTTTTCATAGATTTTTAGGAATGCAATGAATTTGTGCAAACCATGTACATTTTTTTTTAGAACAATGAATATGTAAGGTGAAAACAAATTACCCAAAGCAGTTCATTTTGCTTATTAGATTAGCTTTTGACTAAAAGGAAAGGAAAATTCCCACCCCAGTATTAGCTCTATTCAATCTCCCTCCATTTCCTTCCCCCCGGGACTTTCTCAGTCTGATTACTGCTGTTTAATCAGCTTCATAGCCAGGCGCCTGCTTGTTCTCTTGAATGTGCCATTTCAGCTGGACACAAATCTCTTTAGTTCTATTGGACCAACTGAGACTTGAAAATGTGCAGTTTAATTGAGTTAAGTACTAAGAACAAGAAGAATGAAGAAGAGTCAAGCAGATGGGCCCTTTGAACTATGGAGATAAATACCACCATATCCCCTCCAATATGGCACCAGTTTCTTCAGTGTCTCCCAGTAAATACTGTCACTCTACTGCATGACTGCTAATGATTGACAATTCTTTGTCTGGACATTTTCCCATTCAGCTTGATCACACAATGGGAAGTCTTTCTGCTTTTCTGTTGAGAGTCCTATCATAGCCTTCTCAGGTCCCTTCTTCCAGCAAACAAAACCAGGAGCTGTCACTCCCATAACAACACAATGCATACAATAATAATTGTGCAGAATTGGAATCTATATAACATCCTTTAAAAATAATCTTTGTAGATAGGTCCCTTGGCTTTCCAGAGTTGATAGAAACATGGAGCTTCATTGTCTAGGGCTACTGAATATGACAGTGTAATGGTTTGAATTTTAACAAGTGGGACCTGGCTGGCAGAAGTAGTTCATGGATGTTGCAGGCAGGGGTGTCCTTGTAGGTTGTCTCACCCTGATATGTCTTTGGATGCTTTCTCTTTGCTCCCTGCCTACCTTGAGGATTATGGCCTCCATAAGTTTGATGTTCTTGTCTTGCCAGTAGCCCAGAGTGGGGGGCTATGTGCTAAAATCTCAGAGAGGATTGCTAACATTAATGTTTCCTTCTTTTAAGATGTTCTGTCAAATATTTTCATCACAATAGCTGGAAAAATATTACCTCTGTGTTTCTGAAATATCAAGTAGTGAATACCGTGTAAAGGCTTTTCTATTTTTTCTTTGATATTTCTATGTCCGGTTATTTTCTTGATTTTCCTTTTGTTTTTAAACTTTGTGCATTTCTGTACTATAATGAGGGAGCTAACCAGTGAAAGCTTTATTACCTTTCCCCCTACTTTCCAAAGAAATTGTCTAAAGAATTGTCCATCCTCAGAAGTCTTGTTACAGAAAAGAACATGAATTTTTTTTTTTTTTTGGTTTTTTCGATACAGGGTTTCCCTGTGTAGCTTTGCACCTTTCCTGGAACTCACTTGGTAGCCCAGGCTGGCCTCGAACTCACAGAGATCCGCCTGCCTCTGCCTCCCGAGTGCTGGGATTAAAGGCGTGCGCCACCACCGCCCGGCTGAATATTTTTTTATAAGGCTCCAGTTCTAAGAGCCTTGTTGCTCTTCCTTCATTCAAGAACTAAACTACTAATGGAAGGTAGGCATATGTGGATATAGAAGCTAAAAGGAAAAGTCTGTAGGTAGGCTTTTCTTTCCCGCCATCCCACTCTCAAATAACCATACAGAGACTTATTATTAATTATAAATGCTCAGCCGCTAACTTAGGCTTGTTACTAACTAGTTCTTTCAACTTAAATTAACCTATGTTTGTTATCTACACTTTAACACATGGCAATATCTTTTTTCAGCATGGCATTCTCATCTTCTGCTTTCTCGACATCTGTTGGTGACTCCACCCTCCTTCCCAGCACTCATTTTTTTGTCTGCAAGTCTTGTGTAAACTCTACCACCCTAGCTTTTGGTTATTTAGCCTTTTATTACACCAATGAGAGTAATTCATATTCACAGTGTACAAAAGGATTATTCAATATCAGAAGTCCTCTGAAGGAACCAGAAGCCACTGCACCATTCATGTACATAAGGAAGAACAAAATGTAGGAAGAAGCCTATTTTAAACATGAGGCCTGATCATGTTTTGGCAGCTTACATCCAAAGAGGAGCCTTGCAAGTACACAACGTTGCCTTTAGTCTAGGTGCTCCCTCAGACTCTGAAGCCTCAATCCTCATGTTTATCAGGGGAAGGTTATTAACTAGGACCCCAACTACAAATTCTGTGGTTAAAACCTATGTGGACAAGGCTAGAACACTCACAAGGGAAATGTTAGGAATTTATTTATTTTTTTTTATTGAAAGGGGGATTTTATGAGAGGCCCCTGTCATTGTGTATATTCTCAACAGTGCTCTTAGATGCTGTGTTTTGAAGTATCTATTAAAGTTAATAAATGCAAGATTCTTGAGTTTTCATAGCAGGAACCTGAAATTAAGTGTATCAGGATAGCATCCTTGTTTGCCTCTTATTTTAAACAAAACTTCATTTGAGAAACTCAAGGGAAAAGATTTTGTTTCATGGTGTTTCTATCATCTTGTTTGAGACCGCCAGTTATAATAAAGCACCATCCAGTGGGAAGAATGTCTAGAGATGGTATCCTGAAGCCAGATTTCATTCACTCATGAATATTCTATTGCTTAGAAAGGTTAAAATGTGACAGCTACCCTGAAGTTCAGGTCAGAGTGGGTCCACTAGAGCCGAGTGATCAGGACACATAAGCTCATCCTAATGTGCTGAACTTGGTACAAGCCAGATGTAAGCTATTAGACACAATTAGTGTTTCAGATTCTAAGGAACTGCTTTCTCTGCCTATGGCAAAAATGGAAGATATTAATTGCACTGCTTAGAATTTCAGCCTCTTCAGCCGAATGAGATGTTTGTGATTTCCCCAGGAGCATGAAGCTTGAAGCTGAAATATATTTCATGACAGATTGACAAATAGGGCAGCTTTTTAAAATAT
>CABHPP010124926.1:16555-33232 GCA_902168425.1 Peromyscus attwateri | reverse complement strand
TTCTTTCTTTCTTTCTTTCTTTCTTTCTTTCTTTCTTTCTTTCTTTCTTTCTTTTTCTTTTTCTTTTTTCCTTTTCTTTTGAGACAAGGTTTCTGAGTAGCTCTAGCTGTCCTGGAACTAGCTCTGTAGACCAGGCTGCCTGTGTCCTGGGTGCTGGGATTAAAGGCATGCACCACCTCGCCTGGCTTGGGAAAGGCCTCTTCATCTAAGGCTGTGACTTCTCTTTTTATGAAAATGGAAGTAAGGAGTACCAGGGCTATAGAGATGGCTCATCAGACAAGAGCACTAGCTGTTCTTGCAGAGGATCAGGCTTTGCATTCCCATACAGCTCACAACTGGCTGTAAGTCCAGTTCTACAGGATCTGACATCCTCTTCTGGCCTCTGTGGGCACCAAGCACACACACACACACATACACACACACACACACACACACACACACACACACACACACACACGACGCACTGACATACGTGCAGACAAAACCCCCGTACACATAAATAAAATAAATATATGTCTAATAATAATAATAGTGAAATGAAGGAGGCAGCTGGATGTAGTGGTGCACATCTTTCATCCCATGCCATTTGGGTGGCAGAGGCAGACAGATATCTGTGAGTTCAAGACTAGCCAGGGCTACATAGTAAGACCCTGTCTCAGAAAAAAAAAAAAAAAAATAAATAAATAAATAAATAAACAAATACAAGGGAGGTAATGATAGAGGAGTTAGGAGGAATGAAAGGTAACAAGTGCAAGAATGGCCAAGTGCACCTGGCTACATCACCGCCAAAAGCTGAGATCTACGACCGGGCGGTGGTTGCGCACGCCTTTAATCCCAGCACTTGGGAGGCAGAGCCAGGTGGATCTTTGTGAGTTCGAGGCCAGCCTGGTCTCCAAAGCGAGTTCCAGGAAAGGCGCAAAGATCCCCAAAGAAAAAACCAAACAAAAAAAAAAAAAAAAGAAAAAGAAAAAAAGCTGAGATCTAGGTGGGGATGGTGGAACAGATCTCTGATCCCAGGGCTGGGGAGGTTGAGGCAGAAGGATTAGAAATTCAAGCATTAGCTAGTCTGAGCCACATGATGCTGTCACCAAAACAAAACAACCAAAACACAAAACAAGACAAGGGGGAGATTTCTCTACCTTGAAACCTTAGGAAGTAAAGGATTTGTCCAGGGTTACAAAGTCATGTAACCTGGTCTACAGAGTGAGTTCCAGGACAGCCAGAACTGTTTAACAGAGAAACCCTGTCTCAAAAACAAAACAAAACAAAACAAAACAAAACAAAAAAAACCCAACAAAAACCAAAAACAAAACAAAACAAAAACAAAACAAAAAAAAAAAGAAAAAAGAAAGAAAACCAGGTTTTCTTCTTCCTTATCTCATGCTGTAGCCAATCCTCAGTCAGTCAGTCAGTCTCTCTCTGCCCCACCACGGTGCCACCCCCACACCCATTCTTTGACAGTCTAGAGTTGCTCAGGCTGGCCTTGAACTCATGGTCATCCTACTTCAGCAATAATACAGACTTCTAAATTACCTTCTGTTCACTGACAGATATATTTTTGCTAACCTCCCCTAGCCCCTCCCTCTGGTGGGCACCTAAACTGAAGCCTCAGGGTTTCAGAAGCCTGAGGGGTTGCTCTGCAGTTCCTCGTGTGGGGTGACCTGGTTTTTGCCTTCCTTGCCTTTGCTGTTCTTGCCGTCTGCCAATCCCTTCTCTCCCTCCAGGTCGGCTTGGCTGTTGTCCTGGTTTCTCCTCACTAAATATCTGGGCTTCTGATCATTTCCTTCATTTCCCAGATGGACCAGTTCACATTTCCTCCGGTTACATCCCTTATGTTCTCTAATTCAGATATCTAGACTCTGTAGGGGAAGATTTTTTTTTTCTTTCTCTAGAGTTTTTAAATAAATCGACTATTTCCTGCCCATCAGTTATGTGCAGTAAGTATTCTGTTAGGTTTTGGTGATCCTAGTCCGGGAACTGTACAAGAAGAAAGCAGAGACTAGACAAGAGCAGGAGAGAATTTCAGCTAGCCATGTCAAACTGCGGGTAAGACCCAACAAACCTCCGTTCAGGTCACGGAAGTAGACTAAATGAGAAAGCGTCTAAGGAGTTCTGATATGAAGACCCTTAGGAGTTCCTTTCTGTCTTCTTTTGTTGTTGTTGTTGTTGAGACAAAGTCTCCCTATGTAGCCCTGGATGGTCTCAAACTCACAGAGCTCTGCCTGTCTCTACCTCCTGAGTGCTGAGATTAAAGCTGAGTACCACCGTGCCCAGCCCTTTGGGAATTCTTAACATAGATTTTTTTATTTGTATTTTATATATAGATGTGGTTTGCCTGCATCTATTTATATGCACCACTTTTTTGCCTGGTGGCCATGGAAGCCAGAAGAGGGCGTTGGGTCCCCTGGCACTAGAATTGCAGATGGCTGTGAGCTGACATATTGGGGCTGTGACTCTAATCTGGGTCCTCTGGGAGAGCAATTAGTGCTCTTATGCATTAAAGCAAATCTTAAAAACAAAAACTTTATTTATTTACTATTAGTATTAATATTATTAGTAGTATTTGTGTGTGGATCCATGCCATGGACCAGTAGTTCTCAACCTGTGAGTCGTGACCCCTCACAGGACCACCTAATACCATTAGAAAACACATATTTACATTATGATTTGTAACACTAGAAAAATCACAGTTATGAAGTAGCAACAAAAATAATTGTATAGCCGGGCGGTGGTGGCGCACGCCTTTAATCCCAGCACTCGGGAGGCAGAGTCAGGCGGATCTCTGTGAGTTCGAGGCCAGCCTGGGCTACAAGTGAGTTCCAGGAAAGGCGCAAAGCTACACAGAGAAACCAAAAAAAAAAAAAATTGTATGGTTGGGGTCACCACAACATAAGGAACGATATTAAAGGGTCACAGCATTAGGAAGGTTGAGAACCACAGTGCTCTCTTCCCACTTAATGCTTTCTGAGCCCTATTAGTTTGCCTTTCATAACTCAAATGCAAAGTTTATCTAAATTTTCTTGCCTCTACTGGGTATAAACCTTTATGGTTTCTGTAGGAATAGACTTACAGCAATGTCACTACACCTCCAGGTACTCAGAGCCAAGTACCCTAAAAGGCTTGAGAATCCTCCCTTCTCAGCAGCTATAGATGTCTTTGGACTCTTACAGAAAAACCTTCGCTCAGTCATGGTGTGGGGAATGGGTGAGCAGATGGGAGGAAGAAGAGAAGAAAGTGCCTCTTGGGGGTTGGGGGTGGTGTTCAGCAGAGTTCCACAATTGAACCAGCAGGGAAGCGGGACTGTGAGGCAACTCTGAGGCTCTAGGGGAAATCTCCCATAGAGCACAAGGAGGAAACATCCGGCCTATAGCAGCATTAAGGAGGCTTAATGTGTCTCAGGAGGGAAGGATGCCATCACCATAGAACCTCTAAATATGGGCACAGTGGGATCTTAGCCAAGCAATGGCTTGGGAAGATGTGTCCTACCCCAAACTTAACTTGTTTGTTAAGGTTTCATTGTACATGATGCTGACTTGACTTAGTCATTTTTGTACAAGTGGAAAGACAAGTTCAATCCGTGATTAGTTCTAGTCACTACAAATACACTGTCCCAGAGCCTCTCATGTCTCATAAGGAAATACTGATGTTGCCCAACGGTTCCTTCCTGAGTGGTCACTGCCCTCACATATGATAATAGTGATATTCCTTCCTATTAAGTACTTATGGTAGACATATGTCACTAAGAAACACTATTTATGCCAGTTACTTCCCCCAAAGGGCTTACACAAGTCAATAAGGTAACTATTAGACTCTGTTTAACAGATAAGGAAACTGAGGCATAGAGAAGCAAAGTAAGCCAACCAAACTTGCATAGGTAGCCGAGGGGGGCGGGGGATCAAGGTTTGTCCTAAAAAATACCGCTTTAGAACCCTTATGACTAATCTTAGCATATGTTTTTTTGGGCACATCAAATGTTTGCTAAGCAAATGATTGGCCCCAGAAGTTAAACTTTCAGACTTCCATCTTGTGAGCACGTATATTTAGCCATACTATTTAGTTCAAAACTGGCTTGAGTCTAACCATCACCTGGACACAGATACCTCTTCTTAGATCTAGCTCTGCCCTAGAGAGTGAGTACCACCAGCCTTAGGTAAGGACAAACCCCTGGATAACTAAGGTTTTGTGCTGACTCTGACTTTGGTTGTCTGGGAGACACTGAACAATCAGTTCCTAATACATCCTTGTTCTACCGTGGCCTTCCACATGCTGGAGAATTTTAAGAGTAAACAGACTTTTCCATCCAGCTGTGCTAGTGCGTGCCTTTAATCAGCACACAGAAGGCAGAGGCAGGAGGCTCAGGAGTTTAAGGCTAGCTTGGCTATCTAACTTGTTCTCTTCTCCCAGAGGAAATTTGTTGGTTTAAAAAAAAAAACCAAAACATCGATTTAGCATGATGGTGCACATTTGTTCAGGAGAATTGCCTAAAGTTCCAGGCCAGCCTGGGCTCTATAGTGACTTCAGGGCTAGTCTGAGCTATATGGGGAGATCATCTCAAAAATCAAAAGTAAATAAATAGCGAGATCCTTATACAGTGATAGCATATACTAACAGGTATGCTAACTTGCAAATATGTATTATCTTTGCCTCCCTTAAAACACAAACCTGAGTCCGGGGCTGTGTTCCATTCTCCCCTCCGGATGAGGAGGGGCACACCCTCTAGCTAGCCTGCATTCTGACCGACATTAGCTTTCTCCCTCTGGGAGCTGTGGTCTGTTCTCAGCTCAGCCCAACAATGAGAAACTTTATTCTCTTCTCCCTCAGGGGAACCTTCACGTTTATCCAATTCATTCTCTTGCAACCCAACTCTCCAGAAAGAAGAGGGGAAATCCCATCCCTAAGAGACGGGTCTTCAGGTCTGAGGACGTTACTTAGCAACGGCACAAAGACCAGTGAGCAAAGAAGGACTTGGAGAGAAAACTCTTGGGTAGGGAGACAGAGCCAGTTTGAAAACTCCATTTCATCCAGAGAAAAGCAAGGAAAACACAAACGGATACCAAGGGGGGCACCTGCCTTGTACAAGTCATCTCCTCACATCCTGAGGTCTGCAGTCCTTCACATCCCCAGTGACCAACTCCTGCTCAGGTTTGGCTCGTGGCCGAGGTGCCCTCCATTGCCCTAGCCTGGACCATGCAGGTTTTGATTCACCACCCCCACACCCCCCTCCGCCCCCGGCACCCACCGTTCTCAGATGCGCTGGGACCTTCGCAGTCCGAGATTAACTGTTGGGGTCGCCGCTGCTTTCGCCGAGACATTCCTGAGTAGAGAGCGGTAGAAGAGGGAGAGCACCAAGCACTGAGTTTTAACTGGGTGACCTGGTCGGATCACCCTCTCTGGTCTGAGGCCAACGACTGTCTGTCCCCCAGTGCAAACCCACTGTGAAGCAGAGGAATTCTCCCTTCCCAGAGACCCGGCCGACCAGTGAGACTCCTTCCCGACTCCCTTTCTCTCTCAATCTCTCAAGTCTTTAAAGAAGAGACGCCCCCTCTTTTTCCCTTCGGCTTCTTCTCAACGCTCCTGCAGCTCCTATTGTAAAAGCAAAAATCCTAATCTTTCCGCACACTCTTTTCTTTTGTACTGCGGAGGAAAGGATTTAACCCTCTCCTCCCTGCCAGGACTCTGCCGGCCTCACTGGGGCTGCCCCTGGCTTGTTTTTCTAACTTTTCTCCCAAGATCTTTGCAAGGGCTTTTTGATTTCCCCATAATTGTGCCCCTGTGTTTGGTGATGCTTAGCTTCTGAGTTATAAACTTCAACACAAACTTTCTCATATATTTTGATTTTTAGGTCAAGAAGTCAGCGACTGCCAGGTGAAAATGGGAATATAAAAGATTGGTAGACTGAGTAAAAATAGACATTATAATAATCGTGTAGATGTAGCTTTGATAATTTATACAGATCTTCATTGATATGATGTGTTTTAGTATTACAACTCTTGAGATTATCTCAGTGGGTTTTCTTTTAAATTTTTAATTAAAAAGTCATTATTGAGCCCGATGGTGGTGGTGGTGGTGGTGGTGGTGGTGGTGGTGGTGGTGGTGGTGCACGCCTTTAATCCCAGTACTTGGGAGGCAGAGGCAGGTGGATCTCTGTGAGTTCAAGGCCAGTCTGGTCTACAAAGAGTGTTTCAGGACAGCCAGGGCTGTTACAAAGAGAAATCCTGTTTTGAAAAAAAAAATTATTGTGTATGTGTACATGATACCTGTATGTATGATCATCCCTGATATGGCATAGATGTAGATCAAAGGACAACTTTGTGGAGTCAGTTTTCTCCTTACACCTGCATGTGGATTTGGGGGATCCAACTCTGCTTGACCAGTAACTCAGACTTGACCAGCAAGGGCTGAACCATTGTGTCATCCTACAGCAGTTTTTATTGTGGCCCCTCCCCACCCCACCCCCCACCTTACACTGTATCTCTGGCTGGCCTGGAACTCACTGTGTAGACAGGATGGCCTCAAGTTTAAGGCGATCTGCCTGCCCCTGCCTCCTAAGTGCTAGGATTGCGGGCACGTGCCACCACACACTACATTCACATCAGGTTTTATAATGCTACTGTGTACAGGAGATCCTGATTACAGATCGATCAGAAGGTGTGTGGAGGTTAGGTAATTTGCCCAAGATTATACAAGAAGCCCCAGGGCATATTTTATATTGGCAAGAATGCAGTGTGCCACCAGACAGCTAGTATGAATAAAAAAAAAAAAGTGACACATCTGAAGGAATTTTATTTAAAATAGCAAACACTGGTGGCTGCCTCTCCTGGTCCTGTCGAGGTCTCTCAGTGGAAGGGATGCTGTGAGAAGACCTCAGATTTCCTTCTGCATTTCAGAATGAAAGCTGTAAGGAGACTCTAGCGAATTTGTGAGTGTTTCCAGGTATAAAATAACTGTGGCTGGGCAGTGGTGGCTCACACCTTTAATCCCAGCAGTCAGGAGGCAGAGGTATCTGTGAGTTCCAGGCCAGCCTGGTCTACAGAGCTAGTACTAGGAAAGTCAGAGCTACACAGAGAAACCCTGTCTCGAATCCCACCTCCCCACCTCCCCACCCCCCACCCCCACCCCCCAAAAAAGAAGAAAATAACTGTGAGGGATTCTGTGTAAAGGACTTTCTTGTGAGTGTCAAATTAGACCTCTAATAATTTAGCAGGTGGGCTGTGCTGCAGTTTACCAGCAGGGCACTTGCCTAGGATGGTGAATGGCTCTGGTTTAATCCCCATCACCAAGGGGGGAAAACACAAAAGACATTTATCCAGCTGGGCGTGCTGCTACCTACCTGCATTCCAAATACTCAGGAAGCTGAGACAGGATCATCATAAGTTTAGAGCCAACACGGGCTGCACATAGAGATGGTTAGTCAGACAAAAAAGCAACACTATTTATTTATTTATTTATTATCTATCTATTTATTTATTTGCTTATTTATTTATTTATTTATTTTTACTCTATAGCCCAGGCTAGCCTGAAACTCACCATATAGTTCAGACTGACCTGGAACTCATAACAGTCCTCCTGCCTCAGCCATTAGAGTACTGGGATTATAGGCATAAACCCCCACACCCTAATTTTCAAAAAAAAAAAATGAATAAGTCTCTAGTCATCTACTATATTGTTCTTTGACTTCTAATTATGGTGTCCTACCCGAGTGAGTAATATTGGGTCTAGAATATCCCAGCCCTGTCCCATCTTCTAGTCATATGCCTGAATTCCCTTCTTTTAACCTTGTGTGCCTTTGCTCTTCGGACTCAGGCAGGGGAACGTCTGAAACACCATCAACGGGAAAAGCATTATTTCATTTTATGCTTAGTGATGCAAAGCTCTGTGGGCAGGGTCTTCGGAGCAGCAAAGCCTGGCTCGAGGTTTTGCACTCTTGTCTTGACAAGTCCTGGCTCGTTTGGCAAGTACCGAAAAAAGGAAAGCAGACAATAGACAGAAGGGACGCTGGGGAGAAGTTTGGCAAGCCGTTCTTCCTGGCTTTTGGACTTCCCAGAATCTCTACCATTTTACCAGATGTTTGGGGTCAGGATCCCGAGTGGCTGTCTCATCCTCTATTTTTGAAACTCCTGCACCTCACAGTTTAATGCATATTTTAATGATTATCAGTGGTCACTAGACTGATGTACGAGAAATGGGGACACTGAGGCAGGAAAGGTTCTGGTTCTTCAGTGCAGCGGACTGCATCCTGTTTCCCTCTTCCCATCCTTTATTTCCTCTGCGAGGAAGAGAAAGAAGAACAGGAACACAGCACTCTGCTTTTTCTCAGAGAGCTGTGTAACCTGTAAGGGGGCAGACTTGGGGACCCATATTTGCCTTTTTTCTGCGTCTTGGCCATCTTCATTTTTTCCTGTTTTTCCCTCTCCTGACTGGCCTTATTTTGAAAGGAAGGGCTCTTTCCCTCCTCTCCATTCTTCCACCTCCTCCTCTTTACCACACTTTTTTTTCCTTTTTACCTCTGCATTGTGGCCTCTTGACCTCCCTACAGAGTTACAAAAGTAGAATCCTTGAAGGGATGCTGCTGTGGGAATGTTAATGAGCCTTCCCCACAAAGGGGCAAAGACTTTACTTCACTGAATTGGAAAAAAAGCCCCTTTCAAAAGGGATTTCTGTGTGTGGTGAAGTGGAGAGGGGAGGGGAAGGAGAGAGAGGGAGGGAGAAGGGGGGAAAAAAGGACAGGACAGGAGAGAAGGCTGAGAGGGGAGACAGAAATGCAAAAGGAAGAGACCCCCGTGACAAGAAAATACGAAAGTAGCAATTTCCCCCCCTCAATCTGTGATCTAATTCTTGGAAAATTAACTGAGGACTTAGTTCTCAAGACCCAAAGGGCACTGGAGATGGTACACAACAGGAAAAGGGGACTTCCTTCCTTCATCATCATCACTGTTCCATCCCTGCTGAGAGCCTGAGGCTCTGGGGGAATAGTCTAGATGGAAAAACTGGTGACTTTGAGGTTCTTTATGATGTTTTCTAATGTTTATCAGTATCTCCAGCTTGGGTTTCCTTACCGCCCGTTGGTCTAATAAGTCCTACGAATGGCGTGTAGTATTGTTAAAGTCTTTAGTTCACAAAACCAGACCACGTGAGCGTCAGCCAATTCCCTCATTTGTGTAGGGAGGTTGTTTCTGGCTTTGCTCAAATGTATGTTAAGGAGCCAGAAAAAACAGTGCATAGAGTAAAACACACCTGTTGTGTAAGTCTAAGGACCAGAGTTCAGTCCCTGGGACCGATGGTAGGAGAGAAGGAGAGAACTGACTCCCATATATTGTTCTCTTGCCTTCACATGCATGCTGTGACACCCACTCACACTCACTCATAGATCATACATGTACACATACAGGCACATACGTTCACACACAGACACATCATACACACAAACACATATACATATACACCAATACACACATCACACATCAGGCACCACCCCCCCACACATCAGTCACCCCCCCCCCCACAAACACACATGTATACATAATACACTTATACGTCATACCCACAGACAGACACGCACACATAAGGAATAATAACAAAGTGGGTCTGGCCCCTTCTTTGTGGAGCATTGTGCCTACTTGTCACTTCTTCCACAGTCCTCTTTTCTGAAACTACGCAGACTAAATCCCCTGTTGCTTCCTGGCAACCAGACACTCCTGCCTGCTGGTCAGGCTGATCTGAACACAGAGAACCCGCATGCATCATGATTTCCAGACCATTTAGTTTCCCTCAAATCTCTTTACCCTCCCCCCTCCTTCTTTTGTTTTTGTTTGTTTGTTTTTGTTGTTGTTGTTGTTGTTTTGTTTCTACACTGGTTCTCACTATGTATTCTTGGCTGTCCTGGAGCTCACTATGACCAGGCTGGCCTCGAACTCACAGAGATCAGCATGCCTCTACCTCCTAAGTGCTGGGTTAAAGGTGTGAGTCACTATGCATGGTGTAGCTCATTTTCTTCTTAAATGTGATCATTAAAATACCCAGCGGCTGGGGACATATTAGGTCAGTTGGAAGAGTGCTTGCCTAGTATGCGGGAGGCCCTGGGTTTAATCCCAGCACGACATAACACCAGGTGTGGTGCCCCATGTCTGTAATCCTAGTATTTGAGAAGTAGAGGCAGGAGGATCATGAGTTTCAGGTCATCCTTGGTGACATAGCAAATTTGAGGCCAGCCCGAGTTGGATGGGACTGTATATCAAGAAATGGAAGAAAATAAAAACAAAAACCTAGAGGAAGTGGAGGGGTCTCAGTTGTACAGTACCTGCCCCTGCTCAGGTTCTGTAAGACCCTAGGTTCTAGCCCCAGTACCACAATAAAACTAAAACGAAGGACTGACTGAACTGACGTGGTGGCTCAGCTGTTTGGAACACTTGCTGCTCTTCCAGAGGGTACAAGTTTGGTTCTCAGCACCCACGTCAGGTAGCTCACAGATATATGTAACTTCAGTTCCACGGGATCAAACACTTGTACTCACCTGCACACTGCCCCCCCCCCCCCCCACCTAATTAAAAAAAATAGAAATAAATCTTAAAAAAAAAAAAAAAAAAAGGAGCCAGGCGTGGTGGGGCACGCCTTTAATCCCAGCATTTGGGAGGCAGAGGCAGGCGGATCTCTGTGAATCCCAGGACAGCCAGGGCTACATAATAGGGAGACCTTGTCTCAAAAGACTAAAATAAAATAAAATAAAACCAAAACATGAGCATGAAGCTAATTTGATGTCAAAACTAACTCATTTTAAGGCTAGGATAAGTAGCTCACACTTGTGAACACAGTACTTAGAAAGCTGAGGCAGGGCTGGGTGGCGGCGCACGCCTTTAATCCCAGTACTCAGGAGGCAGAGGCAGGCGGATCTCTGTGAGTTCGAGGCCAGCCTGGTCTACAGAGTGAGTTCCAGGACAGGCTCGAAAGCTAAACAAACAAACCCTGTCTCAAAAAACAAAAAAAAAAAAAGAAAAAAGAAAAAGAAAGCCGAGGCAGGAGGATAGTGAATTAGACACCATTGAATTAGACACCATTCTGGACTATATAAGGAGTTCTAGGCTTGCCTTTTTAAAAAAAAAATTATTTATTTTTACATGAAATTTTTTTTTTTTTTTTTTGCCTGCATATATATCTCTGGGAGGGGGCCAGATCCCCTGGAACTGGAGTTACAGACGGTTGGAGCTGCCATGTGAGTTCTGGGAATTGAACCCGGGGTTCTTTGGAAGAGCAGCTGGTGCTCTCAACTACTGAGCTCTCTCTCCAACCCCAGCAAATTGATGTTTTTATTTTTTATTTTTTGGTTTTTTGAGATAAGGTTTCTCTGTGGAACAGTCCTAGCTGTCCTGGAACTCAATTTGTAGACCAGGCTGGGTAAATTGCTTTTAAAAAAAAAATTCCTTTTTTTTAATTTTTAAAATTTTTAAAAAAATTTTTTGAGGCAAGGTTTCACTGTGTAACTTTGGAGCCTGTCTTGGAACTCCCTCGTTAGCCCAGGCTGGCCTTGAACTCACAGAGATCAGCCTGCCTCTGCCTCCCGAATGCTGGGATTAAAGGCGTGAGCCACCACCATCCGGCTTAATTTTAATTTTTAATAAGTTTATTTATTATTTATTTTACAGCCAGGCTGCAGTTTCCCCTCCCTCTCCTCTCAGTCCTTTCCCACCACACCTCTTCTGTTCCCACCTCCCAATTCACTCCTCCTCTGTTTCTGTTTAGGAAAGGGCAGGTCTCCCTTGAGTATCAACAAAACAGGGCATATCAGGTTGCAGTAAGACTAAGCACCTCCCCTTGTGTTAAGGCTGGGCAAGGTGACCCAGTATGAGGAGTAGGGTCCCAAAAGCCAGTAAAAGAGACATCCTCTGCTCCCACTGTTAGGCCTTCCACAAGGGGACCATGCCCTACATATAACATATGTGTAACAGCTAACATGTATGCAGAGTGCCTAGATGCAAATTGCTTTTTTTTTTAATTTAACTTTATTTTATGTGCATTGGTATGCGGGTGTTGGATCCCCTGGAACTGGAGTTACAGACAGTTATGAGCTGCCATGTGGGTGCTGGGAATTGAACCACAGTCCTCTATAAGAGCAGCCAGTGCTCTAAACCGCTGAGTCATCTCTCCAGCTCCGCAAATTGCTTTTTTTTTGGTTTTTCGAGACAGGGTTTCTCTGTGTAGCTTTGCGCCTTTCCTGGAACTCACTCTGTAGCCCAGGCTGGCCTTGAACTCACAGAGAGCCGCCTGGCTCTGCCTCCCGAGTGCTGAGTGCTGGGATTAAAGGCGTGCACCACCACTGCCCGGCGCAAATTGCTTTTTAAAGATGTGTTTTATTTATATTTATTTATGTAAGTGTGTATATATGCATATGAATGTGGGTGTCTGCAGAGGCCAGAAAAGCTTGTCAGCTCCCCTGAAGCCAGAGTTTTTCTTCTTGCATATGATGACGTTGTCATTTGAGTACAACATCACAGTTTCAGATGCCAGAACAGTGAGAGAAAGGAGAAGGTGACCCTTGGGTACCCTAGTTCCCAGTGCCTTTTAACTGGCCTTTGGACTGGTGATTCCCAAATACTGCAATCACATGAAGAATTTATGAAGAGTTCACATGCCTGCACTCTGCCCCAGTACTTGATCAGGATCGCTGGAGGTAAAACAAAGTTTAAACAGTCTCTTAGATGTTTCTTGCAGAGTGAAGTTTGAGACACTCCCTTGATTGCTGGCTTCTGACCCTCAGTCTTCAGACAGGTGGAGGCTGCTGGCTTCTGACCCCCAGCCTTCAGACAGGTGGAGGCATGCAGATGAGTGACCAGGCACCCTCCTTGAAGAGTGGATAACATGCTGCTCAAGTGTACATACAACTCTTGACCAGTGCTTGTCAGTGGTGCTAAGATGTATGCACCTTTAGCCATCTAATTGTGATATCAAACTCAAAGAGGGATTTGTCCTAAAAGTAAAATTATAGTCACATGGAGGTCCAAGAAACCTTTTGGCATTTCATTTGATGACCCTTTTTTCAGAACACAGCTCTGTTCTTTTTCTAGTTTGTTCATAGAAACACAGGCATTTTATCGGAGCCGTTTTTTCTACCTTCTGAAGACCTGGAATATTATGGCTCTATAACTTGATTTAGCTGGGAGAGGACTGAATCAGGAATCTGGAAATACATGTAAGATTTCTACTCATAACAATAATCTTCACTTTGGGCCTTTGAATGTATTATCTTATTTTAGCATTAAAGTAGCTTTTCAAAGGGTGTACGATATACGTAGATTTAGTTGCAGAATCTCATTTCATAAAAGGTAGGCTTTATTTATTTTGTTTTCCTTGTTCATGCAGCACATCTTAATCTACAAGTAGGGAGACTGGGCGGTAGAGAAGCAAAATAGCTTCCTGCTCAAGGTCTCCAAGCTGGTAACCGGAGAGGTGGAAACGTGTGTTAGCAGTGCTTGACTGGACAGCCTTTTCCTTACCCCAGTGGGACACTGTTGCCTGCCATCCTGCTGATTTCTGCCTAATTCATGAGCCCCATTTTCTTGCTACAGAACTGAAAAATGGCTAAACTTCAAGATGAAAAAACAAAACAGATACTGAACCCGGCAGTGGTCGTGCATACCTTTAATTTCAGTACTCGGGAGACAGAGGCAGGTGGATCTCTGAGTTTGAGGCCAGCCTGGTGGTCTACAGAGTGAGTTCTAGGACAGCCAGGATTACACAAGGGAAACCCTGTCCAGAAAAACAAAACAAAACAGATATGGAACATCTACCAGGAAATGTGTACAGTGCACCCTGGCTCTTGGCATTACGTGTACTGTCCTGTTAGCAAAAGTACACAAGCAGTGCTGAGCGGAGGGGAGTGCCCTGGGAGAGCTGCTGAAGGAGAAGAGCCTCTGCAAACAGTCTGACTAGATGGCTGCCCTAGCCTCTCTTTCAGGTGGCAGTTGCCATGGTGTTTTAGGGGAAGAGGGAGGGAGTGAAGAGCAAGGAGGGTCATTCAGAGTCTGGTCTGGTATTCCTTTTCAGAGTGCATTCCCTAGGGATGGCAGGAATTTAAACATTCCAGAGAGGGAGGACAGGGCTCACTCTTGGCTTTCCTTTAAATACCAGAGAAACTGGAGTCTGTAAAGAGGAGAAAGGTAATGGGACAGGAAAGGGAGGGTGTGGGGGAAGGGCTGAGAAGGCTAGGATGAGAGAGAGAGAGAGAGAGAGAGAGAGAGAGAGAGAGAGAGAGAGAGAGAGAGAGAGAGAAATTATAAGAACTGTTTGTTAAAGTTCCGGGGATCCTAAGGTTGCCCATTAGTAAGAAACAGGAACAAGAGGGCTGTGAGAAACCCAAGCCCCTAACAAAGCCTTCAGAACAGAGAACGAACCAGAAAGACAAAGAAGGGTCAAGTTTCAGAGGCAAGTTTTTGGAGCAACTAGGACATATACTGCAGAATGTTAGAAATTATGCGTCATTTCACCTGGATGTGGTGGCACACGCCTTTAATCCCAGCAGAGGCAGGCAGATCTCTGAGTTTGAGGCCAGCCTGGTCTACTGTTCGGATTTTAGGAGAGCCAGGGCTATATAGAGAAACCCTGTCTTTAAAAAAAAAAGAGACGAAAAGAGGGGCTGGAGAGAAGGTTCAGTAGTTAAGAGCACTGGCTGTTCTTCCAGAGGAACAGGGTTCAGTTTCCAGCACCCACACGGCAGCTCACAACTGTCTGTAACTCCAAGATACGACACCCTCACACAGAGACATGCATGCAGGCAAAACCACCAATGCACATAAAATAAAAGTAAAGAAATTATTATAAAAAAAGAAAAAAGAAAAAAAAAAAGAAACAACGAGTCATTTCAATTTAGTAGAAATGTGATTCCAGGATTTGGAGCTAGAAGGGGTCTTAGAGACAATCTCTAAATTGAACTTTCCAGATGAGGAAACTGGAACCCATGGAGATTAAATGACTTTCTTAGGAGACTTCCAGGAAGTGGGGTTTATTTTAGGAACTTCTTCCCACTTTACTACAACCCAGAGCAGAAACAAGGCAAAGAAATGGGGGAGATGTTCAGTGTGTGAAATGTTTGCTGTGTAAACATGAGAACCAATATAAAAAACCTTGCCTATGGTCCCAGAGCTGAGAGGCCAAGACAGGCAGATCCTGGGAGCCTTGATGGCCAGCTGGTCTAGCCATTTGGAGAGCTCCCATCAGACGGAGGGCCTAGAGAGGTGGCTCAGCAGTTAAAGAGCACTTACTGCTCTTGCAGAGGACTGTGTTCCGTTCCCAGCACCTACATGGGATAACTACCTTTAACACCATTTCCAGGGGACCTGATCCCTCTTCTGGCTTCCGAGGGCCATTCCTATGCACATACCCACATACACATATACATATAATTAAAATGTTAAAAATAAGATGGAGTGAACTGAGAAAATACTCCATGCTAACCTCTAGCTTCTACAGGCACATAAACATATACTTACATAAAATACACCACACACACACACACACACACACACACACACACACACACACACACACACCACCAGAAACAGGAACAAGTAGAAAGCAAAGCAGGTAGTAATTTCTTGGTGCTCTCTAGAATTTACCCTTTTTCTTCAACATTATGGGGGTAATAGTAACATCTCAGCAGCTGATTAGTAAGCTATTATTCATTCATTAAACTGTCAGATAATAATTCATTCCATTTTAGAGACCACTCCTAGGAAAGGAAGCCCTTGGTGACTATTTAAGTACTGAAAAAAAAAATCCCCTTCTCTTTTTGTGCTGGTGATTGAGCTTTAGACTGAGGCTTTAGTTACCTGCTAAGCACACACTCTACCACTGAAGTATGCCCCAGTTCCTAGGTACTGAGAATATTTTGATGATATCTAATAATATATGGGATATATTAGAGTGGCTTACAGGCTGTTGTAAGCCACTCTATTAAACAATGGCTGTCTCCTAAATCCAAGAATCTAATAGCTGTTTGGTCCATGATGATGGATGTCTCAGCTGGTCTTCAGTAATTCTGGAATCCTGAAGAAGTAGGCTCTAATATAGTGAAGGAATGGAGAGTGAGGGCAAGCAGGCAAAGAGCGGTGACTTCCTTCTTTCCAGGTCCTTTTTATAGGCTGCTGCCAGAAGATGTGTTCCAGATTTAAGGTGGATCTTTCTGCTTCAAAAGATACAGATTTAGCATGGCTCTTCCCACTTCAAATGATTCAATCAATAAAAAGCCCTCACAGGTATACCCAGCTGCGTGGGTTTTAGTGAATTCCAGATGTGGTCAAGTTGACAACCGAGAATCATCATCACAATATCCCCTACCCTTTCTGGTGCCCTCCCTTCCTGCTGGTCTCCTTCCTCTTCCCAAATAGTCCAAGTGTGAGTGTGTGTGTGAGTGTGTCCCAGTGAGTTTAATTAGGGTACTTAAGGAACATGGATGAAGGGTTTTGTTTTTTTGATAGTGGTAACTAGTAAATACATATCAATATAAAACAGATTTTGTTCTTTTGACTATTGTGTAGTTTTTAAACATTTCTAACTTTTTCCTCAGTGTTGGTATTATATACTCTACCATTGAGCTTCTCTCCTAGCCTTATGCAACTATTTTGTAATTGTTCAGACTTCAGTTTATCTATCTATCTATCTATCTATCTATCTATCTATCTATCTATCTAT